>JAOTQE010079558.1:0-15846 GCA_025631205.1 Nesometra sesokonis
GTTATCAGAAATTATATATGGAAAGAACAAAACGTAAATAGTCACAAACGTGCGTGACAAGACCGACAGACAGACAGACATACACTTTTCGAAAACCTGTTTATAGAGATGCTTTCCGCGTCTAAAAACCTTAAAACCACACTTCAGAGGCGCACTCAAAAATAGACAATAATGACGAATTTTGCCAGGTCTACATATAAACAGGCTCATTAACTTTATATACAACAGATATGTTTCAAATACTCATTTACATCTATTGAGTTTCTAAGTGTTATTTCAATCGTTCAGTATATTGTACATTCGTAGAACAATAAACAGCAATAACAATATAAAACGAATATATATTAAACAGTAAATTAACAGATAAAATACATTATTTTCCTCGTGTATTTTGTTATTATTATATTTTAATGTCATGTTATAATGTTAGCGACATACACGCTAATGCTCTGTTTAGTACTGTTTATGTTAGTATAGATCCAATCACAAATTGTGACGATATGATTTATTCTTTAATTATTATTGTAAGAGGATCATTTAAAATAACCCTGTTTGACATTTGTAATATGATACACTGGTAGTATCAATAATTTTTTCTATTTTCAATTTCATCACATTTAGCAGTTGCTCTGGATTTTGGTTAGATTCAGAATTTATCTTACACGCTATGATAATGTTCAAGATCATATTCGCGGAGGTGCTTTAAGAATATCTATTTTTTTCAAAAGGTAGATTTATGAAATGGAATCACATGTTCTTTTTAGTTTCATGCTGTTTATTTATGCAATATATGCAGAATGTTCAGGTAAGTTAAAAAATATTACTTTAACATTGCGAAAAAACACAAATTGTGGTCATCACAGTGTAATAACAGTGTGTACCATCACAGCCTTAATGCTGTGACACAGGCGCCGTAGTTTGGTCATTGTTATCACCACAGTATGGTAAAAGTGTAATGGTTTGGAGATAATGTCACAGCAGTGCTCTAGCAATATCATCGTAATGCGACTGTTGTCGATATTTGGTAAAGTGCAGTATCAGGACATTGTGTTCATATTGTCACCAAATGCTTTTATGGTGACACAACATACTGATTAAACTGTAGAATCGGCATGTGTGATTCTCATTCTATTATAATCAAATTAAAATTAAAATAAACTTGCATGTTTGTACAAACAACAATGATTATTTAATAACGCAAGACTCATTCGTAATATTCATCTCCAACTAAAAGTTTTTAGATGCACCCATTTGTATTGCATTCTTTACAAATAGCCTATTTAAAATTCAACTGTAATATGTAATATAATTATAAAGTTAATGTTTCATATTAAAACATTTTTTTTCTCTCTTTCGTGGGAGTCGCCCACCTTTATTTTCTTTTTTCATTTCTTTTCAATTTTACAATATGTTCTCGTTTCTTTAGAAATATACAAATGCATTTTTATACAGTATAATACATAATCCATTGCATTCTACGATGGCAATTCAATATTAATCAATACATCAATAATATCGATAAAACTTGTTATGTTATTTTAATTTTGTCTTTTCCTTCTTTTTTATACCTTGCAAGATTTTATTTTATTTTAAACAGAAAGTTGTCCTCGTGAAACGTCAATGTCAATGGTGGACAGTGGATATCTCTGGACAACTCATTCTATTGGAATATTCTACGTAAAGACGACACAGCAATGTGTACATACCTGTTTATCGCAAATGTCAAACTGTATATCATTAGCTTACAACCAAGAAACAGGATCTTGTCAAACTTTTAATTTTCTACCGGAATATGAACCAGAAAAACTCGTTTTTCCTTTAAATATCAAACTGTATGATTCTATAATAGTAAGTATTCTACACATGTTAAATAGTACACTACCCATTTTAGTGTTTTTTATAATTACGATTTTCTTTATTATCATTTAGACCATTAGCATTACCTGGAAGAAAAGTAGCTAGAAAGTGAGAGTTCCATCATTTCACTACTTTTGATGCAGATATAAATTATACTTTTTCACACATTATGTTAAAGTTTCTCCATTGTCGGTCCTACAGTAATTTAAAGGTCAAATTTAATGGGGCAAAGTACAATGTATCCCCTTTTTCGGTAAATACTAGGTGTAGAGAAGCGATTTTGGTCTCAAATTATTCGAAATATATGCTAAATATTTATATTTACTCTTATTGACATTTTTGTGCAAAAATATGACCGTAAGTTAAGATTTTAATCTTTCATACATAAATTGACTAACCAATATTTCGGCAACTACTGGTCGAATCAATTTTATTCAAATAAAACCAGTTGTTTCCGATATATGAATTTTTGGAAAAAAAATGTGTCAAAGGTCAAAACTCAACTTCCGGCCATTTTGTGGCAACAAATATCCATTATAAATCTATATAATCTGTTTAAGATTAAATTTGTGTATTTTGTGTATTTACTATCCTAGTAAAATACGTGACTTTTATTGTTAAATGATTTTTTTTAATATGGGTCAGAAGTTAAAACGAGGGAGTTGGAGAGCTTAAGGGGAACGTTTTCCATTAAAAATGAATATAAATATATACATTAGAAGTGATTTTTAAATTTTGTTCCAATAGAACCAGTTGTTGCCGAAATATGGGTTCAGTCAAATTATGCCAAATGTCAAAAACTCGACTTCCGTATCGTTTTTGTTATGTCCATAAAGGCCGTTATGCACTAGGTGCATTTATTCGCACGACTGACGAATTTTTGCTCATGGGTATGCGCCGAATAAAGAACTACGTCGTTGTAAATTAGACTGCGCATGCTTATGAGCGAAAATTCTTGATTCCCGAGAATAAATTCGCCTAGTGAAAACAACCTTTAGAATTAATATAAATAAGCGTACTCTGAATAATTTGAGACCAACTCTTCACTGAAGCTAGTACTTCCAAGATAGGGAATATTTTGTACTTTATCCCATTTGATATTTAAAGGACCCTGGGTCATAACTGCAGGACCAATCATAAACTTTAACATAATGCGTGAGAAGGAAAACATGTGTGCTAAGGTATATAGTGTTTACAGTATACCGGTATGTATCAGAAAAACAGTGCTAAGTTTCTGGAACGGAATGAAACGATACAGGTGATGGTATAATTAACATAAGCATGTACCACAATTCATTACTATACATGTACCTCACTAGAGGCTAAAGCAAACAAGAATGAGTAATAATCAGAACACTTAGGAAGCGGTATCCTATACTTCGAAAAGAAATGGAAAGAGGAAAAACGCAACAAGAATTCTGATTATACCAAATAAATAATAACTGAGCATGCGTTATAAAACGTTTGCACTGGTTCAATCAATGGTCTCTTGGGAGCACACTGAACATGCGCAACTTACGACATAACCTCGGAACGGCTCCTCTCCAATACGCCATTTCACGGTTTCAACTGCGCATGTTCGTTACCAAGTCAAGTAATAAAACGACGCGCGGCTCTTGTTGAAAAGAATATAATTGCCGTGCGTCGTTTTATCACTTGACCTTAATCTGCACAGTGGAAACCGTGAAGTGGCTTAATAGGAGTCACGCCACTGCTATTAAAAAGTGGTAGGCATTAGATCACAAAATCGAGGGATGGATCTGGCATGATTTTTAGTCCCAACAAAATTTCACCAGTGTGATACCGTTTCAGGGTGAGGCAGAGTTTCAGCCTTAGCATGACAAAATATTTTTTTAAATATATTTTGTAAGTCATAAAGTGTTACGACACTGTTGTAGTAGTAACAAAAAAGAGGTCAACAACCAAGGACTTATAACTTGTATCGCTATATAAAGCAAGTTTTTGATTGTTATCTCATTTGTGTTGTAGGCTATCTAGATATTCGTACCTCAGACTAACATAAATTGGATCTTTCAATATATCAAAAAATAGGTTACATAAATTTAAACCTTAAAACAGGAAGACGTTTTGTGCGGTGCTTTTTGTTTAAAAATGTTTTATAGTAGTCCCTGTTAAAAGTAGTTTTTTATTGTTTTTAATATTTTTATACAGATAGGCCTACGACTATAGTAGTATGTTTAGGTTCATCAAAAAAATTACATTTGAACGATACTACTTTCTTCTAACATTATTTTGTTTAATTTAAAAACCATATCGTTATAAATATATTAAATTTGGGGATACAGAAAAAAACTTATACAATCTGTGGCTAAATATTGTAGGAGTCACGGTTCCCCTGCCTTAACCGCTCGGCTACACAACCCGCACATAAATATTAGTGATTAATCTAATATTTTAGTGATTAATAAGTAAGTATTATATTCAAATGCATTATTATTTTATTCAAATTCGCTTAGTTTACCGCAGTAGTAAATGCCTGTGGTAGCGAGAGGTGCTTCGAGGGATAAACCAGCAGATCAAGTTACTAATGTATAAACTATAAAAGTTAAAAACCGCTTTAATATTGACGCATTTTAGTCGTTAGTGAACTTGAAACAGTATTTGTAACGTATAAACTAGAAAAAAAAAGAGTTGGACGATCCAACCATGGAGGATCCAACAAACAGCAACCAAAAATTAGTAATGTTAGCCTCAATATTTATCGGTATAAATTAATTACAAATGTGCTACAATATATTTTTCTCATCCAATTGCAATATCACTGTTTGTGATAACGATTTTGTTTTAGAAACGTGACTGTTCACAGATAAAAGAACTCTGGAAAGGAAATAGTGGAGTGTATGTCATCAGACCTTGTCAGTATTGTTCGGCTATTAACGTTTACTGTGATATGAAGAAAGAAGACGGTGGTTGGACAGTAAGTATAGAGTTAATACAACGCCTTACTAACAAAACAGAATCCTTAAAGACTGTATACATACTTAAATGCTTGTTTGATGTTAAAACTGTAGGTATGATTTTAACCTGTAACTTGCCTTACTTGTCTGCTTTGCAACCGTCGAATTACATTTATTTCTCTACTATTCTATTCTTATGCATTGCTATACATCAGTCCACGCCATTCCTTGATGTCATCAATTCACTATGTACCATTGGTGGGGATGTTACATATCGATCACCTTGGTTCGGAGAAAATGGCTAACCATGGTTATCCATTAATTTCTACACTGTGCTCTTACCCTTTAGTAGTACCTCATTCACCGCCTTTATTTGATGCATCCGTCCACATAATCCCCCTCTTGCCTCTGCCCCACGTTCCACCTTCTTATCTTTCATCAGTACCGTACTTTTCAAACAAGATCAAGGCATTACCATCTTCTTGTTCATTCTTCCTGATATTTCTGCTTTTCTGATTTTGACTTTACGTATGACGTCAATTCTTCAAAATAATTTTAGATCTTCCCAGCCCTTCATACATGGTTTAGAAAGAGTGACATGACATTCATAATTTTCATATATTTACATACAGATTAAGCTTGTAATTTTCTATTTACTAGGTTTTCATTCATTTCTACATTATTAAATTTTTCAACGGAGGCAAGACGGTTCAGTGGATTTCTCTCAATATTGGAATGAATATCCTGCAGGATTCGGTAACCTCTGTGACCAATTTTGGATTAGAAACCAGTTCTTGCATAAGATGACGTCTCGTCTAATTACAAACTTCGAATAAATTTGGAAGATTATGACACCTGTTCTCATCCATTAACCTGTAGGCCTACAATTACGTGGGGTTACATCGATGACATAGGCCCGGAGAAAAGTAGCTAACCATAGAAATGTCGATTCCTTTCTCCTGCTTCTTCCTGCTCTTAAGTGTTGCTGCAGTACCTAAGTCCACGTCATTTATCCACACAGTCCTTATCCATCTTTCTCCACTTCTTCCATCTTCCCTTACAACTGCTTCGTGCTTTTCATTAAGATTCTAAAGCCTTCAAAATAGTCTTTGTGCCATTCTTTGGGTACAGTGACCAGTTTGTTTTCAATTTTCTAGGTTTTATCGATGCTACAATCATTTGAACCCTTTCCAGTCATCCATACATGGCTTAGACAAGATGACATAAACTTTTTGTCAAGTTCATACATTCCAAATAAACACTGTCATTAACTATTTCTTAGGTTTTTCAACGCAGGCAAGACGGTTCGGTGGATTTCTTCCGAAATTGGAATGAATATGCTGCAGGATTTGGTAACCTCTGCCACGAATTTTGGATTGGAAACAAGTTGCTTCATAAGATGACGTCATCGGCTAATTATGAACTTCGAGTAGATTTGGAAGATTTTGACGGAAACTTGTACACCGCCAAGTACGATTCTTTCCGAATTGAAGACGAAACAAATAAATACAGATTGCATCTCGGAAGTTATATAGCATCACAATCAACCATTGGTAAGATTGTATTGAAATGGCAATATCAATGTTTACTAAAGTCTGGTGCACACTTTAGGAATTTGTCTCAGAAAACCGCTTAGCGACACTCACAGTGTGCGTCAAATTTTAATAAGCAAAGTGCCTCGCGAGACAGTTTGCTGAGCAAATTTTCCTCAAGAAAGTGTGCGCCGGGCTTTAATAGCATTAACATTGAACGATGAATTAAACAACAACAACAACAATAGCAGCAGCAGCAGCAACAGCAACAGTAACAGCAACAACAACAACAATAATAATAATAATAATTTTACAGAAAAGCTATTCTCACTTGGCGAAAACAGGTGATGTCAGTGGTTTGAAGGGATATTAATCGGGCGCGGTTCAATGAACCACTCAAAATATAACAATAATGATAATGATAAGAATAATGATGATGATAATAACGATAATAATGATAATAATGATAATGATAATAATGAATGATAATAATGATAATAATGATAATAATAATGATAACAATAACAATTTTACAGAAAAGCAATTCTCGCTTGGCGAAAACAGGTGATGTCAGTGGCTTGAAGGGTTGGATATTAATCGCGCGCGGTTCAATGAACCAGTCAAAATATAATAATAATGATAAAGATAATAATAATAATGATGATAATGATAATAATGATAATAATAATAATAATAATAATGATAATAATGATAATAATAACAGCAATAACAACAATAATACTAACAAAAATAATAACAATAACAATAAAAATAACAAAAATAATAACAATAACAATAAAAATAATAATACAGTAACAATAAAAATAACAATAACAATTCTCAGGGGTTTCTTTTTTTGCAAGTATTCTCAGCAACATTCGGTACATTTTTTGTAACCGATTTTTTCCCTAAGACGTTTGAACGTATAATTTACATGAACTGATTTTTTAATAATATTCACTGAAGTGGTAATTGATAAAAAATATCGACATTTTAAACTACTACTAAGCCAAAATGAGACATAAGTAGGAAAATTGACAACTGCTACACATTATTATCTATAACATGCAACAAAAATCTGTTTCATACGATGTTTCCTTGCGAAGTTATGAACAATGAAAGTTTGAGCATTTACAATGTAAGTTTTGAGAAAACTGGATTTGAAAAGTGTTTATCAGTATAAATTGACAAAGCAAGGTCATTTTAAATTGGAAAACTAGCATTTGCGACTTACGTCTCATTTTGTTTGGCTCTGTCACAGATTATTTTATAAAACAAGTACTGTTTCTTACTATTTCAGATGATTCTCTACTACCACACCAGAATGCTCGGTTTTCTACTTATGATCAAGACAATGATTCACGTCAAGGAAATTGTGCAAACGATTATCGTGGTGGTTGGTGGTATTTGTCTTGCTTCAAAGCATATTTTAATGGTATTCATAACTCAGATACTGGAATCTCGTGGTTGCTTCCACATACAAGATTAAAATTACGATTCACTGAAATGAAAATACGAAGGATTTGTTAGTAATTACATTACTCGACACTGTAGTTCTCTGCCGGTGTCACGCCAATTTTAGTTCCATTGCAAAAGTTAGTTTCGCACCTAATTTTCAATAGAACTAACATTGGCGTGAGACCGGTTAGTAAGTTACCGTAGCTTATGAATGTTTCGTATAAAGAAACCAAGGCAATTCAATTCTGTTAAATTGCCTTGGAAGAAACTAACTTGCAATAAATGCAAAACAGTGGATGCATGAGTTAATATGATGAATAAAAATTCAAAAACTTCTCCATTAGGCCTATACAATATCATAATATCATATAATCTTATTATAAACCACTTATCGTCATGTTTATAGTATTGAAAGCGCCTTGAGCACTTTAGTGGAGATGTGCGCTTAATAAATCTTATAATTATTATTATTATTATTATTATGAAAGCGTGGGTTTATGGTTGTTTTAAAGTGACGTAGTACAAGTGAGGTAGGAACCTCTGTGTTATAGTACCATCTAAGAGCAAAAATCAGATTTTATTGGTTCTTGAATTAAATTAAGATAGATGTCAAATAGCTACATATCAAGTACAATATTTTATGCTATTCAATGTTATGTTTTGAAACTAGTGTCATATAAAATATAGCAGAGAAATACTTATGTTCTTTGTTTTTAGTATCACCTAACAGTACTAAAATATGTTGTCTCTATATTTTATTAAAGGCTCCTCTCCTAAATTCTATTTCCTAATAACAAGGCCAAAATTAGGCATAAAGCGCTATGTTGCACAGGACTGATCCAAATTAATTTCAAACATCGGAATCGGTCTTCTATTTATTGTCATAGTCTACATTGGGATGTTTTAGCTGTAAGTTATCATGAAACGTGTAAGGAATACGTAAAGTTATCTCGTAAATTGTAAGAAGCATAACGTTACCCCAAAATTCACCTATGGGAGATAAAAAGGTTCAAGATATTCAGTAACAAATGCCTAGTAAAATAAAAATTAAAAAAAAAACTATTTCCCGGCCAACAGACTCTCAAGTTTTCATAATGTGCAGTGCTTCGGGAAAATTTTAAGATTTCTCAGGCATAGATTCGGTCTGTTACCCAAAGCTATTTTAAGGATCGGTCGACTAATTGACTAGCAAAGGTACAGTACTTATGAAAAGACTATCGACAAGTCTGTAACAACTTTCTGCTGCGAATACGACTTAAAGCTAAATAAACACATTCGCTCACAAAAAAAAACTAACCAATAAAATGACCAAAACGTATTAGCTCCGATAATTGAAAACAAATTATTTAATTAAAAAAAAAAACTCGGAGCGCAAACATCTGTCAAGCGCCCGAAATTATCGCGAATGCAGATTTAACCGTTTAAAATTTTGGTACACACTTTCTTTTTTTTTTTGCTGATTTTTGCGTGTTTACTGCAAAACTACAATACAGTCTTGATTTGTTGTTTTCAATAAGTATAACGATTCTAAGTGTGGAGAAAGTAACATCAAAGTTGACTATGATCTGGCTAATTATTTGCTTCTATGAAAAATCGGTATAGCGTGAAACCCCACCACAGATTGTACAAATGGACTGGAGCGTATGTTTTCCGGAGCCCCTCACAGGCGCATGAGACCTTAGCCAAAATGTAATCAATATTTCCTTGGGTCATTTTCAAACTTCCCTGAAAATTTCGTCAGAATCCGTCAACTATATTTTAAGTTATGTGAAAATAAAATGTTAAACGTAATGGAAACTGACTGCAAACAACGCGGGATATACTGACTGACTGATAGAAGATAGATAGAAATTTAACATTTTGTCGGGGCTGTGTAGTTCCATTCGAGCCCATAATATACCAAACGGTCTAAAAAGGCACGCAAAATACGAGTTTCTATTTTCCTCGTCAGATTTAAAACCGAGAACACGCTCATCTCAAACTTTCCCTATTTGTCGGGGGTGCCCTCTCTGTCGCCGCCATTGATTATAAGCAAAGATCTTATAATGTAAAGATAGCGCGCTGGCCATTTTTTGCATGGAATTTCTGTAATGATAGTGGACGCCACCAACGTTCAATTATACTCCTTATTCTGTAGGGGGCGCTATAAAATGTTTGTTTTAATCTCGTTTTCATAATATTTATTTATTTAAATTAATTATTACTTGGATCTTATTTTCCAAAGGAGTGATACTGAATTTTATATAGATATTAATATTATATTATATTATTAGTATTTAAATAAATGCGTCTATGTTATCAAATCAAATCATTTTATTCGCAATTTTTTTTACCTGCGCGTCAACTGCGCGTTCGTTACTACTTATTTTGTAGAGGGCGCAATTCCATGGCAATACGCACTGAAATAGGCCAGCGCGCTATCTTTACAATATAAGATCTTTGTTATAAGTATGAATGTGTTATGGTTCAAGTATCTTAAAAGACACACCATGTATTTAATTAATCATAAAACTCTTTTTAATAAAATTAGGATTTCGCATACATAACCGAAAATATTAAAATACGTTGAAAAATAAGGTCAGAGGTTAATCCCCCACTTCCGTTTTTTATATTTGTTTATTTTGGTCAAAATATTTGAAATGATTCTATGCAAGTTGCAACTCTCTACGACCAGTGGTTGCAGGTATATAAGAATTTTATTTCTTTAATTCTAAATTTGCATATTTAGGCTAATTTGCATAATTACACGATGTGTAACTAAGGTATGGTTTTTGGAGATTGATGTACTTCATTACATGTAATCATTTCTAATTCAAAAAGCCCAGTATTTTATTTTAAATGCTAGGTTTCCTAGCATATGAAAATCACGGTAAATTATCAATAGTATATATGAAATACAATGGTATAAAGTATACAAAATTTCAAAGGTCAGAAAATGCATTTCTCATCATTATTTTAAAATATTTCTCATTAAAGCAAATATAAACTTGCATGTTCTGATTGGTTTGCAACTAACATTGAATCAATCCGACAAATAGTTACGGAGATATGGTAATAATTATGGTGATAATGAGGTCAAAGGTCAGAAAAAAGTGCTAGAAATAGCATTTCCGGTCATTTTTTGGAGAAATATTTTTATTAAAGCTAATAGAAACATCCATGTTGCGAACAATTTAAGATTAAACCCAAGTCTCTACAATCAGTGGTTACCGAGATATAAGGGTTCAAATCCACAGGCGACCACAAGAATTTCCCATCATATCTGGGAGATGTATAGGAGTTATATTTTGTCTAAATTGGTCCATCTTGCAAAATACATCGAGGAAAAAGTTATGCTAAAATGTGTCACGGATCTTATGAAAATTAGTAGTAGAAATTCTATTGTTGTAATAATAACGAGCAAAATAAAGCTTGAACATTTTGTTTTACATTTTTGTTAAATATGTATCATATTCATTAATTTTGTTCCATACATCTGGCTACAGCCACACACTGCCAAAGTTATAAATGACTTTTACAGAAAATAGTAATCCTTTTTGGTATTATTCAATTAATATAATGGATTCTTTGGCTCAAGTACATATGTTTAGACACCAAGATCGTGCATTTAGGTTGTAGTTCCAATTTTATGCACATTGTAGATAAAGACTTTAACTTTAAAAATGGCTGCAATTTCAATACAATGGAAAAAATCAAGTATCAATTAACAGAGCGTATGGTGACCAGAAGAAATAAGTCAGGATATTTGGCTATGTTGGCCGCTTCAAACATTAGCTCCCCTAACTCATTTTTTCAGATGTTAAGGTAAGGTAAACTGTCACATTTCCATTATTACGCATTTTGTAGAATGGTCTGTAAAGCATATGCCAAACAATTTGGCACAAACATACCTTTGCATAAGTACACAAGTAGTTAATAATAATCAATTTAAAGTTCTGATAACAATGTCTGTAAATATGCATTTTCAAACCAGTTTGCAAACAAAAAAAAGGTTCTATAAGTGGTAGGTAGTTAACAAAAGAATGCTAAACATGTGAACAGTCAAAAGTAATATTTCTAATCATTATTTGACAAAATGTTTCATTAAAAGCATATAGAAATATTAGCCTTGGTTTAAGACGGTGATTTGGTTTAATTCGTGAAAGACGATTAAAAGGCACCCATTGCATTCCATAGCAGGTGGATCGTCATACCTTTCTGATACGTTTGTATAAGTTATCATTCATCTAGGTAGTTGATAATTAAATATGTAATAAAACTTTTCATCCGGACTTATGTGTTTTATTGTGGCAACGTTTCACGTCTTATCCAAGGCATTTCTTCAGGCCGACTGATGTTATCTAACATCCGGTCACAGGTCAACATATTGACGATAACATCAGTCGACCTGAAAAAACTTCTTGGATAAGACGTGAAACGTTGCCACAATAAAACACGTAAGTCCAGATGGAAAGTTTGATTACATATTTAATACCTTTCTGATGTTTAGATCACCATCTTGGTCAACAATTCCATGTCACATGATTTCCCACCATGATTTCATGGGCATATAATTATCCGCTTACCTGGTTTCAGTTGCATGTGATTGGCTAATCCACTCGAAAAAGGTTAAATATGCATGTATGACAATTACCGGTAGATTCATAAAGTTTAGGCTTTTTCCCACAATTAATGGACTGCTAAAACATATTGTTTGTAGTTATCTAGCCTAGCCTAAGTCTCTAACCATTGCAATTAAATAGTAGTAGGCCTATCTAGTTACACCTATGATGAGTTATCAGGCTTACCTTGATCAGCTAACACAAGGCGTAGCCCCTAATTATACGCTATGGCTCTCAGTGCATCGTTTGTGGTTCGAAAACGAGAACCTTTGATTGGTTGACTCAGTGGCCTAATTAGCCAAATACGACATGTTAATCATTACGTCATGTTGCCCGGCACTTTCAATTCTAAACTCAAGTTCATTCACTGTTGTACAAATCTGTATATTAACGACAAACCTCACACTACTAAAACTTCATCATCCACTCGTGGCGCATTTCATTAAACACTTAAAATATTATAATTATACAGACTTGGAGCAAGTCTAGCTATGCGCACATGCGTGTTACATGCAAAACCGGGCTTATTGTGTGGAGGGAATGGCCTGGATAACATGCGTACTGATATAATCTATAACCTACTACTTAGCAATGGGGAAATATCAAGGAAATCATCTAGGCATAGCCTAGAAGAGAGTTCAATAACTTTTTTTAATCTTCTTGAGAATACATCTAAGGAGGTATACAGGTAACTAACCATACTTATTAATAAAAAAAAAAATGGGGTAGATTTTGGAATAAATGCCCCTTTAAATACAGTCGACCTTCTCATTTATGAACTTCTCATTTACAAACCTTCAATTTGCAAACACTATTCAGTCAATGGCGTCATTAAAATAATGGCCAGTTAAGTAATTATCCGATAATTTATTTGTTTTTCATATTTTTCCCTCTTAGTTCACTTAAACAACTTTTTTTAACAACCAAGAGCACAAAATAAACACAAATAAGTGTTTTGGAGGCCTTACTTGACTAGTTTTCTTGAACTTTCTCATTTACGAACTTTCTCATTTACAAACACCTTCCAGCCCAAGGAGTGTGTAAATGAGAAGGTTGACTGTGCTTATTAACAAGGCTTCTAAACACTTTACATTAGGACCAAATTCATAAAAAAAATACTTTCGGAAGAGGAATCCATTGAACAATTTTGCATCTGTAATTATTACACATAATATTTGTACCTCACAGATACCCACTAATACTCCTGGATGGAAAGAGGTAATGCAGATAAAATGTCTTGCCTAGGAACATGACCAGTGTGGTCTTCAAACTTAAGACTGATTGTAGGCTCCTCAGAGCAGCATTTGATTTTTAAGACTGCTAGTTAGTTAACTTGTGATTCAGCAATGGTTTTTGTAATATGGACGGCTAGATGGGTTATAGTTGAAATTTTACCCCAGTGCTATGGAAACTGCTATAACCTGAGGCAGTTACTTCGAGGATTATAGCAGTTTTCATAGCAGTTTTCAATAAGTCATCATATTGGGATGACTTATCATCCCAATAAAGTTGACTTTTTTATTATGATGTCCTGGCCTAAACCTAACCTTCTCAGGCCCAGCATAGGCTATGCCTACCTAGATTGTAAGTACTAGGGCTAGGCCTGAAATTTGAACAGCATACAGTACTATACTTCACAATTTTTTTTTGTTTTTTGCTGTCCACAGTCTATCAAATCTTGAAGTTGATTAACAATGAGAAGATCAAAACTCATATTTTTCATTATCTTTGACTTTTTGTAGCTGTAGTTCTAAGCCATGCTTCCCACATTCAAAATCAAAAAACCTCTAAGGTAGCTGGCAGATCGAGGATCCCTGGAGTCTAAGCGCATGCGCAATGCATTAGTGGGTGGTTTGGGGTGCTATAAGCCCAAATGGAGTAATATAAAGCTGATTAGATTACTATAAGGTGAAGATATGGCCTCATTATCCAATCAGATTATGAGATTCTTAGAGTTAGGTATATGGTATATAAAGATCACTAGTAGCATCACAAAGCCAGGTAAGTGGTAAGACCCTTTAAACCCATTTATAATAATCCCCTTGTGCTTACTAGCTAACCCCATCAAATGCTTGGTGTCCCTTCATGTTCCATATCCGATGAGCTGCTACTGGTTTCAATTTCTTCCTTGGCTAATTTCTCTTTCAACTGTTCCTTGATTGCATCAAGTCGTTTTTCTAAATTCAAATATGAAAATGTTCCTCTTCTTTCACCAAATGGATCCTGTTTTAAAGAAAAGTAAATCTCATGATGATTTACAATAATGTTGGTAGTTACCATCCCTATAAATGGTGCACAAAATTAACTTAATAGAAAACTATTTCCGAGAAACAAATACTACATTGTTTACCATAAATAGCTTTTCAAACAGCACGTCAAAATACAGATACTGTATATCCTACCTGGGAGGGGCAAAGGGCAAAAGCAGTATTTGGTGTCTTTAAAACTTGACATGCTTGCCTTGTTAACAAACCTAGCCAAATGTGGCTTGTTATGCTTCAGGCATAAACAGCTGGACCCTTCAAACAGAGTTGGGTTAAAAAATGGTACATCACTAATACTGTACATTGACTGGGGCCAAGAATGTCTACCAGAAACTGATATTAAAAACTATTTACCTTTCCACATAGAAAGCATTGCAAGAACAATTAATACCATTTTCCAGGTTTGGGTGAAAGTCGTTGATTGTTTAGGGAAAGAAAGGAAACTGTAAAACGGTAAGAGACTAATTTAAGACTACTCCACAATCAAAAACTAATCTGTTAAAATGAAACACTGAATTTCAAAACAGAGATCAGAATCAAAAGATCAAAGTCACAGATCAAAAACAAGATTATTTAAAATGGCCAATATAGTTTACTTGCATTTCTTAAGACTATCTATCTTTACAAAAGTTATTGGAAAATTTCTGAGAAATAACCTACAAAAGACTAGCAACCCACACAGAGAGGGTGTCACACACTTATCCTCTTCATGCTACAGAAATTAGGTATAAGTTTTAGTCCTATAAGCCCTCATAGGCTTGGAGATTTATTTTTATACTAGGACCAGTGGCATATTCAAGCATCAAAATACAGGGGACAGTGTCCTCCCCAGGCCTTTCAAGCATCATATAACCATGATGCTTGGGACTTTCACCATGATGCTTGACAGTTGACCATGATGCTTGGAACATCAACCATGACGCTTGACAGTTGGCTATAATCCTTGGAACATCTTCCATGATGCTTGAGACTTTCACCATGATGCTTGACAGTTGACCATGATGCTTGGAAAATCAACCATGATGGTTGAAATCTCCCATTTGACAGGGGCGGTTCCAGGATCTACCAAAAGGGGCCTGGCTGGGCGTGGTTGAAAAGCTTTTTTCCCCATTTTGGTGCTCTGGTACCCTGTATGTCTATTTTTAGCTGATCTGCTACATAGCAGATCAGCTATTGTAATTGTAAGAGATCTTTTTTTTTTTTTTTTTTTTTTTTT
>JAOTQE010079569.1:0-12456 GCA_025631205.1 Nesometra sesokonis
ACGGGCTACTGAACGACGACACGGCGGTCGGATGTCTATCATTTTGACAAAAACAAAATGTCGGGAAACATATACCAAATACATACACACACACATATCAAGTGACTGCAATAGTCCCTATGCATGCAATGCATAGGAACTAAAAAGAGACGTGTGGAAAGAAATAGGAGACAGAATTGGAATCAGTGGTGAGTATCAGGACCGTCATCGGGCCCTAGGCCTAGCTAGATTCTAGACTAGCCTAGGCCTAGGCTCTTGGGCCGGCCTAGAAGACCTTAGAGAGCGTGACGTACAGTCGGTATCGTATTAGCAGATCGATTTTATTGCTTGTGTGACCGCAAAGAAACCGATTTATCGGTACCGATATATCATCATCGATTTATTGGTATCGTTATCGATGATAGTGTGACCGGGCCTTTAACCAGATTAAATATGTTCTTTTAACTGTTATTTTTATTCTGCACCTTGTAAATTATTTTCTGCACATTTTCATTATAATTACATATGTTGTAAACATTACAAACCAAAAAAAACGGCCTTGTGAAAAATACCAATAATGATGAACCAAGTTTCTGTTTAGAAAGAAAGTTGTTATTACTATAAACAATAACTTCTTTTTGGAATGCTGATTGCAGATAGTGTCTGTGTTTTTTGTTTTCTGTTTATTGTTGTCAAAAGATAATGAGGGGCTTGTTAGGTACTGTGTTTTTTCAAAAGAGTACACTTTACTTTATATGTTGAATGCCATTAAGGAGTATACTGAAAAAAAAAATTACAATCTGTGGCAAAACAATGAATGAGTCGAAGACATTTTAGATATGACTAAACACACAACACAATATTGAACTGTATAAATAATAATTCATAATAATAATCCAAAAAAATGGAATACAGATCATTTTGGTCGCGCCTTCGTTTTGGTCGCACCGTTGTTTTGTCAAGCTTTTCGGCTAAAGTATGGTGTAAAACATACAAAAACACTAATATTTAAAATGGATAATAATAGGCTAATATTTGTTAATTTTTTAAAAGTCTCAATAGATCGAATCTGGTATAATTTCATTATTTTTCTGTGATAAACACAGGCCTAAATAGGAATCAAAATGGTTTTGCCATCAAAATGGGACTATTTTCAGCATTTATGATTATTATTGCTCAACAAATTATCAGTAAAAACAGAAAACATAATATTTTTATTATTATAAATGTTTTTACATAAAATATTAGTTTAAAAGTCATTTTGAAGGGCTGATTCATGTAAAAAAACAGGCGCGACCAAAACGATCGGATACCAAAAAATGTCATCCTTGTAAACCATACCTTACTACTTTCTTCTCATATTGCTTAGCGCTTCTCCACTTTCTTATACAGCGTAGACAGTATGGATGCATACAGTCAGACAGAATTCCAAACTTCCTTTCCTTAACATTGCTTTTTTCTAGAATAACCTCCATGCATATACCACATTGTACATCCTTACTACGTTGATAGGCAAAAGCCTTTTCCATCTCCTCTTCATGTACTGCTATACAATCCTATTCCAAAAAATGCAAATTTTTTCTAAAGACAAACTACAAATACATTTTATATGAGTGCTGTTTTTTATCTCTTCTTTATGTACTGCAATACAATCATATTAATCACATACAATAATTATGAATATATAATTATTATTTTTCTGGGGAGAAACTACAAAGATATTTTGTATGGATTTTGACTCACAGCAAAAAAATTGTATCAAGGGATATCTACTACAATTATGGAAACACTAAAGAAAATGTTAAAATTGGTTGATTTTTTTAAACTTATACTTAAGAGACAAGTTGTAACCAGTACCTGAGGACACTCTTTTAAACTATTTAAGAAGAAACTTGCTAAATCTCTCAGATGCCATACAGGTTTTTTCTCGCAACGAATAATTAATATTTGGAATTCTCTCCCTCCTGAAGTAGCACTAGCTCCATCAGTTAACAGTTTCAAAGCAAGAATAGATCGAAGTGGGGTTTTAAAGGCCATTCAGGCCTAACCTTTCCCACAAATATCAAGTATCAAGTATTAACACATTTTGAGTTCTATTTGTTGTTCTTGTGAGACACTTTTAGAAAAATACTCAAAGCTTTCTAAATACAAAAAGAACATTTTTTAAAAATCTACCTTAATATGTTCTTTATTAAGATCAGGTTGATCTGGATGTAGACATGGTTGACGGCAGTACTCGCATAAATCGCCATGGGTGTACGGACATTGCTCATTATCAGGACAGTACCCCTGCATTAGAAACGGACATAAAAGATGCTTGGACTCTTTGGCCACTGGCTTGCCGAGGTAGACCACTTCAGAATTGACATTGACGCCAGATGACGCAGCAGCAGAATAGGACGATGGCACTAGAATAGAAAAAATGAAAGTAATTCAACTAATATGTGATCAGTGACGTAATTGTGGAGGAAGAGGGATGAAGGTGGCAGGGCCACCCACACACAGAATGTTCCATCATCACTACTGAGATTTTGAGATCAATTTGCAGTTGTGGAGACGTCTCAACATAAAATTGCTTGCGCTCTCACCAACGAGATGTCTCCAGGCCTCAGTTTTAGTTTTGACCAATCCACTGGGCAAGTTGACTTTACATTTCACTAGCCCACAAGCAATTCAAATAGCCCATGTCTGTAGCAACTTAATCTACAATGTGTAAAAGTGACTGCTTGACACTTGTATTCACTAGCCAACTGGGCTAGTAAAAACGAAATTCACTAGCCCGGTGCTGTTTCCATTAGTCATTGTACGCTGGGCTAGTAAAAAATGAAGCCCCGTGTCTCTGTGATGTCTCAGGGTTAAAGTTGACAAGCAATCTGCCTGATAGTCGCAGGCAAGTTGCTCCACAGCTTTCAAGTAGTTCTTCGCCTTTCTAATGTGCAGTCTCTCAGACATTTCAGCCAGTCAGGGTGACGTCTCGAAGGTTTCTATGCAGATGTGGCAACTTGGCTGGTACTTTGCCCTGGTTTCCGCTGAGACACCGGCATCAGACTCGCATTTTACAGTACGTACCGTGCAAATCCTTTGTTATTTTTTTTTGTGGCCATTAAATTTAGATTTCAGTGAAAATTACTGCAACGTTATGGAACTAAGGAACCTATTGAAGCAAAATTAGTTTTAACATAGAGTTGTACTGTATTTCAATAAATTTTGCTTTAAGCCGGGCACTACTAAACTGTCGCTCACTGTGTGTGTCGTTGCCAGACGCGATGACAGCCTTCTACTCGTCGGCCGACGGTTTTTAGTGATTTCCCAGTTGAATCACTAAATAACGTCGGCCAACGTATAGAAGACTCATCTCATCTGGCAACCACAAACACAGGAATCAACGGTTATAGTCGTGCGACCGTCGTACGACACAGTGAGTGCCCGGCATTAGAGTACTTGAAATAGTACTGCTAATTTACAAAAATGAATAACACACGGGCCTAATGTTTTATCTCATTACCTTTTCCTTGGTATGGCACTCCCGGTACAAACTCTGCAGCACCTACACAATCTTCCATTTTTAATGAGCTGACTAATGATGTAACATTTTCTAATTCATTGGAGCTTTTATTTGGTGTCAATATTGTCATCTTGGATGAGGCTCCAGGTAGGTTTGATGTTGTAGGAGCTGGCATACGGTAAGTTGATGCCAAGTCTTTATCATGATCAAATCTAGTAGAAAAAATGAACAATAAAGCAAGTACACATTATATTTTCTCACATAAAACTAAACTTATTAAAGTTTCAAATAATCTACAATAATTCTAAAAAATAAAAAAAAAAAAATTGAGAGCAGAGGTGGAACTCCGGGGAGTTAGGGCAACTGCTACCACATCATCTTACAGTAAGTCAAAACCTCATCTTAAGTAATTAAATCAAACACCTATGCAAATATTTAGTATTGCAATAGTTATTTAAAATTGCAGATGATGGGAGACCATATGTATTAGATTAAAAAAGAATATTACAGAATCCAAGATCAAAAAAATGATCATAGCTCATTTGATAATTTGCTTCTAACGGCTCATTCTGATGTTTTTGACTTTAGGACAATTTTTAAGCCGAGATTTATAAATTCCAGGCAATGAGAGTAACATTCCCATACTGTACATTGTGCAATTAGTTATAATGCCGTTTTGACTAGTTCAATAATATACAATATTGAACTGCATGCCATTAACATCCATCACAAGCCGCTGGCACCTGATATTTCCATGCGAAGATTGCTTAACTAAGTCTAGGCCTAGAACCACCTGTTAAATTTGATAGTTTTTCACAATTGACTATGGATGATAATGAGGAATTACTAAGTATTAACAATAGCCATAATACATATAAAGCTACAAGAATTGCTGTTAATGTTTCTCATGAATATCTGCAAGGGAAGGGCATGAGCTTTAAGTCTGAATACATAACTCAGGAGAAGGAGGTAGCCAAAGCAGGCAGAGGCATAGGCCTAGCCCTGACAAATCTCAACTTGCAAGTAAATTATTTGAATAATAATTATAATACTGAAAGCATATTTTCAGAGGATACCGAAAAATACTGTACTCTGTGACGAAACATTGAACTCGTTTTTGACTCATTCGATATTTTGCCACAGCTCGTACAATATTTTTTGGTATACTATCTATACTATATCATATTTTCTTATTTTTTTAGACTGATTATGATGATACAAATTGTAAAGAAAGCTAAATACCTGCACTTATCTCCATACATACATCTTCCTTCTAGGTAGTAGATACACACACTAGATGGTTTGTTAGATTGGTCATGAGAATATTTACAGTTGGATCCATGATTACATTTACCATTTAAAAAGAATCTGCAAAGTAAGTTGTTAACTTAGTGATCTTTGAAGAGAATAAAAGGAGGTGGCTGGGGACAATCTAACCTCAATTAGTCCTAGACTAAATCTATTTGAAGGTAGTAGGGAGTAACCATACAAAATACAGTTAGTACACAGCAGTTTTTGATGCAAACAGGGAGACTGGATACACTAACATTTCACTGATTAGTAATAGGTTGCAGTTCAGAAATATAATCAAGAGGTTGAGACCCGTGCTTGCTAGTTGCTAGTGTGTCTGGGCAATGCACTTATATTGCTCCAGACTACCCAGCTTGCAATAGGTGTGATAGACTGCCATCCCATCCAATTTGAGTATCAATCTCTCATCTGCTTCACAAAAACTGGGAATAAGCTCCAGCCATAGGGCTCAAATCGGATTCAACAATTGAATTTGAAATTGGTCAACAGATTTTTTTTTTTTTGTGGGCCTACAAAATGACAAAAAAGTTACTATCATGAGGGTAAAAAGTACTTTCAGATGTGTGACAGTCACTTTTTCCCTGGTAATTTGATGGTTGTAATTATCATCTGTCCAGTGACCAATCAGATGACTGGAATTTATGTATATTAGGTATATAAATAACCATAAAAACCATGCTGATAAGGTTTGATGATATTGAAATTTTCAATACGGTTTGTGATGTTATGGAACAGAATATGCTCCAACAGCTTAAAACATATTGATGTTAATGAAACCGGTCAACAAGAAGTTAGCTGGCAGTGATTTTCTACTTTCTTATAAATGGGACAAACATTAGCTAATACCCAGTTATCTGGAAGACTTCCTCTTTGTAGTTGATTGACTAAAGATGCTTGTTAATATTGAGGCAATTTTAATTGAGCATTCTGCCAGGAACAGGTATTGGTATTTGATCAGGTCCTGGTGCTTTATGTTTTCAAAAAAAAAACCTCTTTGTGCCTCAATTGCATGACATAAAAGATACTGTACAACTATAAATAAAATGTTCCCATCCTACAGTGCTTTAATCATGGTCGGGACAAATAGTTGATATTTCTTTTTTCAAACACTAGTAGTACGGGACTGAGATTACCTTTTTTTCTTCTTCTTTTTCAAGTCATCACATGCGTGAATTGCATTATTGTAACAAAGTTTTTAAAAGGTTTAAATTTAAAAGAGCAGTTATGAGTATCCATATTTTAAACACAGATCCTATGTTCCAGTATGGACTGAGGAGGTCCTTCCTTTTTTTCATTTAAATTTTGTCATACCGCATTGTGACACTTTAAAATGTATTTAAATGTGTCAGCAGCGCACAGTCGATCGAACGTGCCTTTAGGCCCTATAGGCCTAGTCACATTCAATAAACATGCACGGTTGACCGTGCCGATACCCGATAAAACATAATGGTCGGTCGTTGCCGATAGAAAGTAAATAATTACACAAGGTGTGACCGTGCCGACCTCATCCTAAATTTAAACAAAATGTTATCATGGATAAAAAAAAGAGTGGCTTTATTAAATTAAAAAAATTAAACTCACCGACATGGGATTTTTCTGTAGTTAATACCAACAGCAGCATCCATAGTTCCACTGATATCTTAACCCACTGCAGAGGGCCTAGGCTAGTTGATCCAGGAAACGTGACTGACAACAGTGACACCCGCGTAAAAGGAGGCCAACTGTACAGATCGGGTATTCAACAACAGAACGTCTCCGCTGCTGCAGTCCTAGCTAGGGCCTACCTCGATCAGTCGTCACACAGTCCTCGCTCAGCCTTTCCAGTGTTGTTACGTTTAACCTACTGTCAAAACGTTTACCCGCCAAATTTGCTATGACAGTATACCATAACACCACCTGCATGCATTGGTTTTTCTAAACAATCAACCTAATTTAAATATCATAAACCAGATTGTACCCTCCTTTCCAAAATTTGAAGGACCAAAAACGAACGAGAAACGACCAAATCAGACGACCATTTAATTTTGTTATACTGGGAACTGCTAGATTGAACAATTTTGACCAATGACAGTACAGTTTTGTAAAAGATTGTAATCTGATTGGCGTATGTTTGTTAGTTATTGCAGTCATGTCATTACGCAATTCATTCTGGGTCACAACGCAGGGTCATTGGTCGGTTAAAAATAACAACAACATACTTTCCCAGGGTGGAACCAAACTAACAACAAGGACTTCTTTATTTTTTTCGGTTTGTACAT
Organism: Nesometra sesokonis; assembly: GCA_025631205.1. Lineage (NCBI taxonomy): Eukaryota > Metazoa > Echinodermata > Crinoidea > Comatulida > Antedonidae > Nesometra > Nesometra sesokonis. The sequence continues at coordinate 7,054 of JAOTQE010079569.1, forward strand.
GGAGAAAAGAAAATATATATTTGATAAATAGGTTCTAAAGAGGTTTACTCTGCTACTAATATGAGATAGCATATGCGAAGAAAAAACATCATATAAAAATATTATTAAGTCTCCATCTACTAAGGCTAGGCCTAGGCCTTCTAGCTACAGTACAGCCCCTGCTGCTACTATCAGGCATGGGGCTAGGCCTGCTAGGTTTAGGGAGGCGTAGAGGGCTTATGCCTAGGCCTGACTTGGCGGTTTTCTTGCTACCTTACTTAGGCTTAAGCCTAGTACACTAGGCTCAGGGCCTACTAGAAAAACTAGGCCTGGTTGTGGCTATTTTGATGTAAATAGTACTGTCTGGTCATTTGCAGGTCTTTCTACATAATTCTGATAAAAAGTAAAATATATGTATATACATAAAAAATAAATAAATAGAAATGTGTGTTTAAATAGGGAGTTTTTGAGACTACAGTACACTCTTGTAAATTACATTATTATTTCATTATGCGTTTTCTGTTTTGGGTGGCTCCCATGTTTGCGACCATTTCTGGGATTGAATAAATTGATTTGTGACTTGACTTGTGACTTGAACCAGGAAGGCCAACCACCAAGAAGGCTTCCTACTTTAGGAATGGGGCAGACGATCAGGCCCACAGATGATCGGGCACAGTTTTTTTCTGGGCCAGATCGTTTCGACTTCAGCCTGATGATCGTCGTGTTTGTGGGCCCGATGTCTTCTGGGCCTGATCGTCATGTTCATTTTTAACAGGGAAATTTCATATAGTTACGGTTCAGTGAACATCCCCTAAGTACAATACCCTGTCTTCTGGTAGACAAACACCACAAGTTTGTTATGTGCAAAATAGCACAACTTCAACTCGATTTTTAAGTATGTTTTTTTAACAGTTACTGATATTTATAATCTTCTGACCATTAAATATTATTTAATATAACTGTATTGTTTATAATGTCTAAAATGCTAAATTTTAACTATAAAACTTTGACAAAAACAAGCCAAAATATCGAAGTCACAGTGCATAACTTGAATACATTGTTGTGTCAGCAATGAGTTGCTTGTCTACCAGATGCATTGGACCATAACAAGGTCAGATTGATTTGACCTCATATGAAACCACCCTATACCCTTTTTTTTACAAGTAGCCAGAACAGAAATTATAAGAGAATATTTAAAGTGAACCAACAATTAAATAGGGAATAAAAACATTTAATATACAGACTGAAATGAATTTTGAAACATTTTGTACTTTTTGGGCAACATGAAGAATTTTTAGGCCTTAAGTTATATTCATAACTGTAACATCACTGACATTTAACAAATGTTTAACATTTTGATACATTTATTTGCAATATAGGCCTAGGCCTATTTACCATTATAGAATAGGCAATTTGTTAAATTGTGATTGCAATTTTATAAAAAAAAACTTATTAATTTAACCCACAGTTTAGTGCTTTAGCCTGATTGTCTATCTTGTTGGGCCTTTTCCTCTTGACTTGGGCCCAATTCTCTACACATATTGGACCCGATCATCTTTGGACCCAATCTGTAACCCCTAGGAAGGGGGCTGTTTGTGTGCAATTTAGACATTTGAGCGATTTGATCACAGTACACAATAACAGTAAAATATTGACTGTTAATTGATATGCCCAGTGGCGGATCCAGGATCCACCAAAGGGAGGGGGCGCCCTTTTCTAGGCTGGGTGGGCTTGGTTTCCGGTTTTATTCCGACAAGCAAAAAAAGGTTATTTCCCTATTTTGTTGCTCTGGTACCCTGTTTTAGCACTTTGTATACATCTATTTTTGGTTTTTATGGTGAATTTTGGACCCGGCGCCCCTATTATAAAAGGGGAGGGGGCCAAACTATGTTTTGATGATGGGACCCCCCCCCAAATCTACCCCTGATGCTGATACTACTACTAGTCTATAATTAGTCCTTTATTAATTAAGTCCATACATAAAATGTCCAAATGAACACTCAGAGGTGCAATTTAGTATTAAAAAAAGTAGCTAATTATGCCAACAACTAGCAAAAGTATGCCAATAGCAATATATGGGAATTCTACTCATAGTTTGCCTATTATTAGCTTAACTTTGTCCTTTCGTCAAGGTTTTTGTTATTAAAAGAACATTAATAATGTGCTTCCTAATTTTAGCATGTACCAAAGATGGTGTATATGTGAGGTCTCACCACAAAATGAGTCGCATCGTAGGAGAGATCAATTTGAGATAATCACCAAATAGGTCTGAAGTCAAATTTTTGAAAAATTTAGTTTTGATAAATTATTTTTTAAATACTATGGTACTTATATTTCATTATAATTATACATTTTAGGTCAGTTTTCATGTAGGAAAGTATCCTTCATGCAGATTTTCTGAGATTTATAGTGTTTTAACTGTTTGTTTTTAGATTGCTTTATTTGCGATTTTCTCAAAACCATGTTTCCATACATGAAAACATCAAATGCTCATATCTTTGGATCTCTTTATCCGATGGATGTACTTTAAAGTGTAGATTACATATTATGCTCTATGAGATTGTACCAATAACTCAATTTTGGATTTTCCTACCATAAGACACATTTTGTGGTGAGACCTCACATAAATATTTTAGTGACATCAGTAGAAATTCTAGTAAGTGAAAAGTATAGATAGGGTTTATATATTTTTATTTTTCGTTTTTAGAATATAAAATGAAGTAATTTTAAAGTTTTAGTTCAAAATACGAGTATAGTATACTTAGTTTTAAGAATCGGCATAAGGCCCTAACAGAGGCCTTGCTCTGGCTGTTCCCCTTCTAAATCATCTTGAGTGAGGGTTGGAATCTGAATGATTGTTTTGTTTACTCATTAATGTTATGTTCTTATCTTTCTTTTAGAACCTGCTGGTCATCATGGCAAAGTATCAGACTCTTGTTGATGTATCAGCAATGCTTGTCTGTATTGCTCTGGTAATTGCACAAGCTGTTCTACTGAATGTCTTCTGCATCAAGTTGTGCACCGACACTGGAAAAAGGCTTGGTTCTAAGGAGGGAAAAATTTGGTTTATAGGAGATGGTGTTATTGTAATCGTTTGGTGTTATGGGTTCTACAAGTCTTATGTTCACTTTACTAAGGAAATCTCTAAGAAGAAAAGAGATGAAACTGATTCAGATGGAAAGATTAACTGGATGAAAGCAGTAAAGTTAGCAATGATGGAATTGCCAATGGCGTATGTCTCTTGGCTTCTGTATGCCGTAATTATCATTGTGAAATTCGTAATTATGTTTGATGAATTTGCAGAAGGTTTGAAGGAATCAACTGGTTTCTATTCTACAACATCATTAAAATTGATCCTGTCATTGTCTGGACCAATCTTTTTATGTCTTGCTTATGGACATCACAGAGAGCGTAACAGTGATTATAAACTGAGACTTGATAAGCTTGCCCTGCATTCTGCATTTGGAATTCTTGACAGTTTGATTCTCTTGAATAATCTATTTGTGAATGAGACTAGGCTGGTTCTTCCATATAAAGTGGATAAATCAATCAAGGCATTCACATGTATCAACTACCTTCTACCGGTCATATCTCTACTCTTACTACGAATTCTGTCGCAACAGAAGTACAAGAAATTTAAAAATCTTAATTTTGTAGTGATTGTTTCAAGTGTGCAGACGTTCCTTGTTGATGTACCCCTGTTTGGCATTCGTCTCTACCTCTGGTTACACCATGATGTTGATGTCTCAATCTTTATCACTAAGAATTTGATGGCATTTGTTAATGCTGGAGTAGAAACAGCCGGTGTGATTGTGTCTCTATCCGGATCAACGGATGATGAAGAATTTGAAATGGAGCCTTTGGAGCTATCACCCACAACAAAAGACATTCCAATAAGTGAAGCAGCAACTCTGCCTATGAAATAACTTACTGGTAACTAACAGTATGAAGCTCTACGCACACTTGGTAATTCATGTACCAAAGGAAGAATTAAGACAAGAAAATGTTGTGCAAATTGGTCACCCACGATATTAATATCCCTAAGTATCTTTTTTTTAAGAACTAAAACACTGCTAATTTTTCCACACAAATCTTGACATGTTTTTCATTTCTATCATTGGAAATCAGTAACAGAAAAATCACTGTGTGAACAGAGCTTAAGAAACACATTAGGCCAACCTGCCCTTGGTGACTAGTATCCAATTGTAGGTTACCACTCTGCAAGTGTTTTTTTAACACCTCATTCCCTTGAGCGAATTCAAGGACAGTAGAACATCAAGTAGCCTACTGACCAATGAAGACATTGACAAGTTTAAGAAGGTGTGAAAAAATGAAACTAATCCCATATTGAGATATCCTAACCATAGTGGTCTCAATTGATTTTTCTTTACTGTTAAGTTAATTGACCATGCATAAAGTTTAAAGTCAGTAAAACTAACATGGCTTGTCAGTCTGGCCTTCGGGTTGGTTTTGGCTCTACCTCAGTGCCTCATCTATTTGCTCAGGGCTCAGCGTGCTCCCTTGCAAGTTTGTAATGGTAAGGAATAAGGAGTGAAAAAATTGTGTCAAAATTTTGTCTCAGTCAGTGTTATTTTTACTGGCCTATGGTATATTTTTACTGGTAAAATTAATGGCTAAAACGATACTCTGAAAACATTGCACAACGTTAGTTTATTGATGGCTCGATGGCCTATTTCTGAGCTGTCACTACAAATTTGTTTTATGTTTTTGTGGACAGCTCATAACGCATGAACTAGTATTTGTGGCAGAGCCAAGCCAAAGGAGACATACGTCGTAAAGCTAATTTTAACAATAGGTAGAATTTTTTTTAATGACATTTTTTATAATTTTCTTTTATTTCAAAACATACAACCTTACTACTAACAATTTTCAGATGATGAAAAAATGTTCAAAAAGAGCATTACCCTCTTTTAGTCAGTGTACACTGAGAAGGGATTTTCAATTGCAGTTTTCTCAAAATATACATTATTATTATTATTATTAATCAAACTTTGTTATATCTTCGCAAGGAAACACCATATGAAACTGATTTTTTTGCATGATAAAGATAATAACATGTAGTTTCATACTTATGCAGGCTTTTATTTAAGTCAGGGTGCTCTCTGCATTATTACCCTGATCATTGGAACGATGTGTCTTTTGCTGCATGGTAGTGAAAATCAGCACATTGACATTCAAACGTCCTAGATACCCACTACTACACCACTCCTAGTGGGAAGATGCAGCTGCAGAGTGCCTTTTCAAGGGCACAAACACATGGCGAGCCTCGGACTTGAACTTCAACTTCTTGATTAGAAGCCCAAATTATTACCATTATGCCACATGCTTATGCCACATGCTTATGCCACATGCTTATGCCACATGCTTATGCCACATGCTTATGCCACATGCTTATGCCACATG
>JAOTQE010079580.1:0-28389 GCA_025631205.1 Nesometra sesokonis
CTATATAAATTTCAGTATCACTCATTTGGAAAATAAATCTAAATAATAATTATTTTAAATAAATAACTATTATAAAAGGAGAATAAAACAAACATTTTATAGCGCCCCTAAAAAATAAGGAGTAGAATTGAACGCAGGTGGCGTCCACTATCATTACAGAAAAATGGCCAGCGCGCTATCTCTACATTATAAGATCTTTGGTTTCAAGCTTTTTGCTGCAAATTTAGTTTACTCTTCAGTGGCGGCGCAACGGGGGGCTAGGCAGGGCTACAGCCCCCCGTCGAGGGACCTTTGCCCCCCGTCGGGGAGAAAATTAAGGTTTCGTAGGGGCTTTGTAGGGTAATGCCAAGAGACAAACGAAGCCCCAAGCACCAAAACGGGCTAAAAACCACGCAAAACACGGTAAATAAGGTTTTTTTTTTTTTGCTCTTCAGACTGAAAATCGGGGACACGCCCACCTCAAATTCAAGCTCGACCAAGTCGTCGGGGGACCCGTGCCCCCTGTCGGGGGAATTGCCCTGCTGTCGGGGAAATCCTGGCGCCGCCACTGTTACTCTTTAAAAAAAGTGTTATCCGGAGTGGACGAAAAGAACTTAAAGCAGCTCTCATCTTTGATTATGTTGCGCTCACCAACCGGGCTGTAGGCTGTAGATGAAGAGGTACATACAAAGCTGTCTACTGACCTTGGGGCTATTTGTCAATACCTACAGAAATGGAGGATGGAACTATCTACAACAAAGACGGTTTCATCAATAATTCCAAACTTCGATCAAAATCCCACGTACTTTTGAGTTTAAATTTGACCGCAGCCTGACATTCAAAAGTCACTTGAAAAAACTAAAGACCAAAGTTTCTTCCAGAGTAGCTCTAGTCAAGCGTCTTGCCAGCTCAAATTGAGGTTTATGTTTTTCACCCCCAGAACTTCAACAAAAGCCGTGGTATGCGCACCTGCAGAATACTGCTCTCAAAACATGGACACAGAGTACTCACACACGAGGACTGGATGTGTCTCTGGCTCCATTTGTGCTACTCTGCTGAGCAATCTTCCATTCCTTGCCGGAATCCAAACCCCACATAATTTGGCTGGATGAGATCTGCACTATATAGGAAATTTGCTATACCAAGTATACTCTATGTCATTTTATATAAGAAGGAAGCTCCATCCAGGCGCCTTGCGTTCCCATATGGAGCGTCGGCAAGCGATGGACAACACAAAACGTAGTGTCCCTGAGCAATTATAGCGATTCATTGAAGCTGTCTGCACATTCACCCGGCAGCAATCGCCAACGGAAGCATGGGCACAACTTACAGACTACAATCTGGCACTGGACGTTTCGTGGCAAATATGAAGAAATGGTGGAGCTTCTAACCTCTGTCCCTGTGGACAAGTACAGACTCATGAATACGGCATGATTCGGAGAAAAAACATACTTACTCCGCCCATCACGGTCGGACTGGGGTGCAAAAAGTTCATATTGCACCTCTTGAATCATCATATCATCTACGAGTGTGCTTTGCTAGGACCCATGCCTACTATCTGAAGTTGGAAATCCTGTGCTGGCAACGTACCTTGCTGACTGTCAATTCTGCAGTAATTTTATTGACGCATAAAAGAAAATAAATAAATAAATGCTATTTGATAACAATATTTTAATATTTTAAGTATATTGTAGATTATGTTCACCCGATGCTTATCAGGTATGTTTACCACTGTCACTCGTTATCAAACCATGGTCCATTTAAACTGGTTCAATGGTTTAGCTTAGATATATAAGTGCGCCATCAATCAGTAGTGTACACAAACTCACCTAGACAAAAATAACACTGAATATAAATAAAACTCATTGTACCTCCGTCCTTTTAAAGTTAGTGAGGCATGTCTCTTGAACGTCAAAACCTTGGACTAGAATTTGACTAACAACTTTAAAGTAATGATCGAGTTTGGTATGCAGAGCAATATTTAATATTCAGAGAACTTTTTTATTATAGGCCTATTTAAAAACTTTCTTGAGTCATTATATCCAAAGGAATGGAACCACAAGCTCTGAATCTTAAGATCCTCGTTGTAGGTGATAGTGGGGTCGGAAAAACTTGCTTTATATATCAATTCTGTGACGGTAAATTCTACCCTAATTATGTATCTACCGTCGGTAAGTAAAGCTACTATTATTATTATTGTTATTTATTAATAATTTTCATGTATACTTATAATACCGACGATATAAAATATTGTGAGAATTGCTAACAGTTAAAACAATGTAGAGTCACAATTTGAATGATTACTGCTTTATAAGTCAAATTCGCTTATGACCTAGTGTAAGTTATAGACGTTCAGTTATTTATGTAAGAATATAAAATCTGAGACTACTTAGTCTCAGATAAAACCATCACATTCATCAGAATATTTTTGTCCTGTCTAGCAAATTATCTACAATGACAAACCTAAAAAGATCGAGCAAATGCATTCTAAGGGGTCGTTAAAACCGATTATGAGACACTTAAATTTCTGACATTGTCAACTTTGGAAATTTAGGTTAATCGGGTCCGCTTGCATTAAAATTAACAATCTACATCATTCTTCTTGAAAGTTCCATTACCAAAGGTTTATAAAATGGAAGAATAAATAGGTACCGATCTAACCTAAGAATCATATCAGGCGTTTTAACGCAGAGCATATGTGAGGTCTCACCACAAAATGAGTTGCACCGTAAGTGAGATCAAATTGAGATAATCAATAAAACAGATCTAAAGTCAAAGGTTTAAGAAATTTAATTTTAATCAATTATGAGTACCATAGTACCTATATTTCATTATAATATACTGTTTAGTTCAGTTTGGATGCAGGAATGCGTCCTTTATGCGAAGTTTCTGATATTTATTGTCTTTTAATTGTTTATTTTTGGATTGCTTTATGGTCGATTTTTTCATAACCGTGTTTCATGAACATGAAAACGTCACATGTAATGCTCATATCTTTGATGAATCTATCTATCCAAGGAATGTCATTATACGTGTAGATTATAGCTAATGCTATTAGAAGATACCAATAACCCAATTTTGGATTTTCCACCATGAGACTCATCTTGTGGCGAGACATCACATATGAAACATTTGGAATCCAGTGCCATCTTATTGAATCCGTAACTATTAATCAGTAAGTGGAGTGAAGAACTGAATGCAGGCGCGGATCCAAGGGGGGCCCAACGGACCCTGCCCCCCCCCCCCCACTTTTGAAACAAAAAAAATACATTTTTTTGCACAATTTTGAAGAAAACGGGCAACCACGCCCACCCGAATTTACGTTGACATGAAAGTTTGCCCCCCCTCCCTTCGGTGGATCCTGGATCCGCCCCTGTGAATGTCAAGATTGTTCGTTGATTCATTAATATTTATTTGTCAAAATCAACATATTAGCAAGTTTACATAAAATTACATCTATACAAATATAACACAAATATATCTTCAAAGAACTTCGAAGCATTTAAAGTGATTAAAAAGTAACCCAAACAAAACATTCGTGTAAAAGTGTGTACAATAGGCAAACAACTTAAGCTTAGACTTAAATTCAAGGTAGATTCCAGGTCTATTATTGATCATTGAATACTTCTCATTTAAGTAACACTAATGCAACGAAAACGATTTAGAAGCTTGTCAAAGTTCAGTAATTCATTCCCTTTTATTGTCGTTTGCATATATTGTAATAATAGAAACATGTTTCTCCGAAATCTTCACTCCCCCCCCCCCCTAAAAAAACAGAGAGAAGGTAGGTCCTTCCAAATGGTTCATCAACAAGTTAGAATGAAATGCGGTATTCAATAATTATTTATTCGTTGGGGACATTATAGCAAATGTCATGATTCGCATTGTCAATGGATTCAAAATTGTTAAAAATAAACCGTCTCTGCTGGATTCTATTCAACAAACAACTGTCTGTTTTTAATAAAAACAAGAATTTACGGGGTGCAGGTAATACAAAACGGTAATACACGTTTTCAACTGCAGACAATACTAGATCCATGGAAAGAAAGGACACAACCACAAAATGACAAAGACAGACCAGTATGGATTAAAGATTAATACATTAGAACTATAGGCTTAAGTGCCGGTTACTTGTTTAAATTGTACGGATCTGGTCCTGTACAGACGCAAAATAGCATTTATTTTTATATTTATTTCAACTATGGTAAATTATGTCATTGTGGATATGTTGTACAACACTTTATTCAAAATGAATACAATGTCAAAGACATACACACAAATACATCTAGTGAAGAGCAGACCTTACTGATGTCAAATGGGAAGAAATACATTAACAACGAGCACGACGCGAGACAGAAATCACCTATCCATATTATTTTTTTCTTATATAAATAAATAAAACTTTCTCTCTCTTAAAATCGAGAACCGATATCAATACCATCACTCCCAACTACGTGTCGCTAGTAACACCTTCTCAAGTTTAAGGAGGCTTGGTGCATTATATGTAACTTCCTTTAACCCAAATTATAAATATAGTATAATACATTATTATATCCATATGTAAGTAAACACACATTTGTATAAAATAATTATTTAGGATCATCTGTAGAAAATGCAAATATCTTGTAATGTCGGCCCTTACCAATGGCAAAAACCGCATACTGGTATATGTATGCAAAATTCAACGTTTTCAGGAAACAAAGCATATTTAATTTGAATACAAAGACAATATTATTAAATTGTAATAAATAATAAAGGTTACCGTGACCAAAGGAATACTCATTATACAAAGAAGCTAGATATTGCAATAATTATTAATAATAAGAGATTTAAGCTACGACTGAGTCATGGATGTAAAGTCGATGCTATTTAAGTGCTGTCCGGTTCATAAGTTTCGTCAAAGTTGGCTTTGAAGATTCATTTTATCTCTACCCGCCATACAAATATTGCTTATATTTTCAGATAGTGGTAAACGCGAAATAGAGGCTAAAATATCAAAAAAGGTATATTTATACTCCATAATAATTAATATGTAACAGTAATTAAATATTGCGTCATAAAGGTTTTGCTTCTTATTATACGTCGTTAATTGTGATCTACTTCGACTCTATACAATATTATTCTCATGAATGAACATTTACTGAAGGTGCACAAAGACACATGTGTACAATATGCTATACATGTCTACATTAACACCATCAAGAATACGATGTTATAAGATAAAAATAAAATACGTGTTTAAAACATAATCTTTGGAATTTATTGACCGTATAATATATGAGTGTGGAAGCAGTTGGCGCAGCGATTGCAATTCGGAGCTCCAATCACGAGATCGGTGGTTCGAGGCTCACTATGGTCAGCTGCTTGTGTTCTTAGGCAAGACACTTTATCCACATTGCCTCTCTATCCACCCAGGATTATAAGGGAGTACCTAGGAGGTACAAATGTCATATGCGTTGAATACAGCTACACTCCAACATTATGAACTGGATTGTGTTCCATAGGTGTACGGTATGTTCCAATGACTGGGGGTAATAATTGCGAAGCGCTTCTAAGGCCTTGGCAATAAGCGCTATATAAATGTCACATATTTTCACTATTCAAACCCTCTTAACATAAGAGAGTGACAATTCTTTTGAGGAGTGATATGAGGGTCCACTCCAAAAAGTGAAATTTCACTCAAAACGTCTGACTATACACTCCAAATGGGTTAGATCTCCCCTAATTTAGCGGTGAAGTTTGTAAAATTCACGCCACAATGGTGGATTTAGAGTACTATCATTCACTCTTTAGACGTGGTCCGGTCACTCTCGCTCTCTTAAATTTACTCACAAGAGTAAATCTTCCTTATTTTACATTGACACATCGATTATACAGGTGAAGGTTATTCGATGCGTCAAAGTTTTGTGCAAGTTTGAACTTGTTTGTGAAACGCAATCACTCCACAAAGAAGTCTAGTAGAAAAGCTTTAATATATAAAATAACATATAAAACAAAACTTTATTGGAAAGTGTTCATACATAGAAACCATATTTATTTAGTTCGTATCACATCCAATTTTCGTCAAAAATAGTTGAGAACTACCTCATGCTTTCTAAGCCTTGTTATAAGGCTAGGGGGTGGCGCCGTTAGTTCATAGAATATTATGAGCAGTTAGGTTCGAACTCAGGACCTCGGGAATGGAAGGCAAGCATGCTAACCACAAATACCGTATGTTGCATTGAAAGTACATATCGATCTAAGTATCAACTATTATGGTGCGAGTTTCCTCTACCTACATAGGCCTATAGATCTCTGTGCCAACTTTCTATTCAGAGTGAATTGTCGCGTGTGAACTCCTTTTTGAATACCAAAAACGACTAACACAATAAACCACAATGAGGCAATCCCCGTCAGTGATATCGGTTCACTGAATTTGACAGACAACTTTGTGACATTGTTCGTTAGATTAACAAATGCGAACCTCTATGATTCATAAACGAAAAAAAAAGATGGAGATATCGCCATCTTGTTTTTGATGTCAGAGCATACATAGCAGCAACTTATTTCCAAAGAGTTTTGAAGAAGTTGTCTTTGTGATGCCACTGATGGATTGATTGTCTGGATCCAAGCTGTTCTTGGAACTTTAACTTGAATTTTATATTACCACAGTGCAATAAGTTTTCATTTCTATCACTATAATGTTACTTGTACATGTTTTATTGTGAAGTGTTTTAACGTTAAAAACATTTATGTATTAAATTAGAAAGATTTGACAGATATGGGATACTTTTCTTGTTACCGTACAATTAAAATGTTTTAGGAAAAGTGTGTTTATTTTCCAGTTTCGTGCTTTGTGATCATAGTGTCAAAATAAAATCATGAATGGTATAGTCAATTTGCATAGCTCAAAGTAAAATAACAACTAATTTAAAAGCTCTGAAATTTTATATACACTATCAAATGCCGAGCAACAATTGAAGGGAAAATCCAGACGCTAATAAATATAATATATAAATCTTTGTTAATTTCCCGCTTGGCCAATTTTATTAAAATGCATTTAGTTTGAATATTTTTTTAAAGCAAGTAAATCTCAAATTATTTTATTGCAGGATGTGATTGTAAAAATATTTCTACAGAAGTCGACGGCAAGCGTATGCACTTACAAATATGGTAGGTTAACATATGTTTATATTTAGAAACTTTGTCTATAAAAACGTATAATTTAAAAACCGTAATGATAGGGGAAAACGAGAAAGGCAAGACAGAAAAGAAGATAATTGTACAACATTAATGATTGATCGATTGATTCAGGCACGGATCCAAGGGGCGCACCCACCCCTCTCCCCACCTCCTTTGCATCTAAACCAATTGTTTGCACATTTTTTAGGCGCTAAAAGTGCACCTGAGAGCAGAGAAACATTTTCCCGGGCCCTATCATTTTCCTGTTAAAATCTCATACCTGGCCTTGTCCAATTTGGCAATTCACTTTATTGATTCATAAGCCGTCAAGGGTTATATCATATTAAAAAAAACTATTATTATCTATTATTATGATGATGATTATTATTATGATTAACTATAAAGTAATGAGTGTACATTAATTGTCTCTAGGTCATGCATTTTCTTGTTTTGTATTTGATTTATTCGGTGTTAGGACATGTGCTACCGTATATAAACCACATATCGAACCTCGCTTGTCGAACGATGATCGAACCATAGCGACATATTCTCGCTAATTCTGTTTTAGCAACTTGGGGACCCGTGGTATGCTTAATTCAGGGTACTTTGATAAACAATAGCCTGGTATCTATTGAGTATTTGATGATTGTCTATCGCAGACTAGAATTCTTTCTAAATATAGGGCGGATAAAAGCTCGTTGACGTATAGACAGTGATTTTACACAATAATAGACAAGGGTTTATATTATGTTTACATTATGAGGTTTGTATATGTACATTCTGAAGATTGGTTATATTACACAATGGTTATATAACTTCACGATGACGCATGGAAAAGTACGGTATTAAAAATAGGGCTGCGTTTGAATACAATTCACATTTGAGAGGTCAACGGGTATGGCTATGTTGCATTACACTAGCATTTACTCTAGTAAAAATAGAACGTACATTATAATAAATCTCAGTAAAACCAAAACAATCAATGCACAACACATTGTACAAGGTTAAATATATGCAGTCTCTAATAACACGTGGGGGAGATTTCCGGCCATCTAGAAATTGAAATTGATTAAATGGAATAAATTCACGACTTAAATCCTTGACCGCCCTTACTATATTTCACCGCAAATTTGCTTTGCTGATACTACATGAATCTTAGTTGACATCAGGACGAAATACATACAGTTACGCGAGCGTACAAAATGGCGCGAAAAGACAACGTATTGATGCTTCTATTCATTATTTACTGGACGTGCGCATTTCATGTATTTTCATGCGCCTTTCTGTACGAGCAGTTTGTACTTCTTCATGACTGACTCACGAAAGGAACAACCAAGAATAATTCATTACTCAATATTTTGATGTAAATTAACTGTAACTATTTATGGACAACAAAAGAACGAAAGTGTAATAAGTTTTGTCATTTACACAAACGACAGACCGACAGACAAGCTAACCATTAGGATGATCGACAGACGTTACTGAGAAACTGCCAGCCACAATTGAAACAAATGTGACGACCAGAAGTCATAAAAAGGACTCATAGACACATTTCCACATAAAATACTTACAAATCTAATACTGTATTCATTTGTTGACATTGTCAAGAGACCTGTGTATTCCAAAATTCAAATTGTTATTGATTTCTTTAAAGGGATACAGCTGGTCAAGAAAGGTTCAGGACTTTGACGTCTACATACTACAGAGGAGCTTCTGTAAGTCGAAAATTTTAATTTTAAATTAGTTTGTCAAAATAAGTCACCATCCAACAATTTTTGTTGTCTTTTGTGGGAGTAAGTCACCTTTATTTATTCGTTCTTTTTATATTCATTTTCAGTACATTTTAATTTACTGTAGCAATCTTTTGTTTATATATAATACAATAAACTATATTGCCTACGTCACTTTAACACTCGAAAAGATTATTCTTCATGCTTATAACTGCATTTATTTTTTATACATAGTTTTCAGTTTTTATATGATACACGTAAACATCTGTCACATTTAGTGAATATGCTAGGACGACCACTAACGACTCATAGGTAGAAAAAATGGATATATTTTTTCAACACACTTACCACCCCTCAAAAATGGACGTGTGACATACCGTTCTCGCTCTCGCACTACGCAAATTTGCGAAACCCCACTATTTGTGAGATCTCACCACAACATAACGGTAAGAAAATATAAATTGAGTTATTAGAAACTGTAATTTAAATTTTAAATTACATTCAATAGAATAGTAAATCTCAAGATACAAGCATTTGAAATTTTCATCATTATGGAGATACGGTATTGATAAAATCGCAAATAAAGCAATGAAAAAAAAGACAATAAATCTCATAAAATCTGCATGTAGGACACTTTTCGTTATGAAAACTCTCTTAAAATGTATATTAGAATGGAATATAAGCATATAATTTTATATAAATATACATCTTAGAATTCATGACAATAAAAGGTATCATGCTGCATGTCAGGTGATTCAAAACAGGAAGAAATACCAAAAAAAATCCAACAATTTAAAATATAACAAAATCTAGCACTTCGGCACAATCAAAAGAGAATCTAAGAATTCACAGACAACAATTTTTAAAACAAATCTAAACTAATAATTTATAAATCTAACAATACATAATCTTACAAGTCACATTCTAAATATTCACAATTTAAATCTAGCAATTCAAACAAACTAGCAATTCATAGGCACCCTTTAATCCCGGAGGATCACGAGGAAGAAGTGTTCTTTTGGATGATTCGGGAGTGGGACACTGGGAGCTGGTGAAATTGGAAGCCGGTCTTGTTGTGAATTTCCTGGTCTTTTAAATGCAGCGTTTTCCTTCTGCTTGAAGTTTTTTTCTGCTGTTTTTCGAAGAGATGGAGACCTTTCTTTGTGGCCTGCCTCCAGGAATTCTTGAAGCTGCTTTTGTTTTTTTTTTATTGTTGTTGGAGTGTTGTAATGCCTGATGCTTCCAGATCACGCTGACACTCTTTAACTAATTAAAGCTATGTCCACTGCTATCAAATTTCTTTTGAAAAAAACTTGATATACCATATAATTATGGGTACATCATTTTTGGTTTGCTTTTGGTCAGATACAACCTCATAGTCTGAATTAAGCTTAATAAGATATCAGATCACAAAATATCCAGGGTATTAACTAATACCGGTACTAAACTCCGCAAGCCCGTAAACCTCCAATAAAGAAATATAATAATATTATAGTAGCACCATGTAGTACGATTATGTCGTATCACCTTAGCATATTTATTACTAGTTCAACAAAATGCCAAATTTTTTTGAAAATTTCTGTACTATTTTTAGCACACGCAATGGATTAGATCCACTGATTGAGCTTAAAAAGAATATGAGTACTAAAACTCCGAAAAATGACAACTAAAGGCCGCCGCACACGTAAGCCAACGGCGTGCGCGCACAGTCACTCGTGTCGCCACTGCACGCCAATAGCTTACGTGTGCGGTGAATTTACGTGCGCCAACGGCGCAGCACAATGTTTTTAGCATGTTTGATATTTAACAGCTACTCGTGCCGTTGGCTTACGTGTGCGGGGGTCGTAAGATTTACCCTTACGCCGTTTATATGACAACATGTCCGCGTTGCTATGTGTTCGCACGCGTTCATACTTTAATTGCTTGGCGCAGATGTAATGTTGTAAATTGACGCGCGCATACACTTAGCGCATACACACAGCGTGGGCCTGTTGCCATGTAAACGGCTTAAGGGTAAAGCTTAAGCCAACGGCACGAGTAGCTGTTAAATATCAAACATGTTAAAAACCTTGCGCTGCGCCGTTGGCGCACGTAAATTCACCGCACACGTAAGCTGTTGCCGTGCAGCGGCGGCACGAGTGACTGTTGGCGCGCGTCGTTGGCTTACGTGTGCGGCGGCCTTTAGAGGCCATAGTTCTGGTTGATTCTACGTTTCGTTCTTTAGAATGTTCTAATAAAGAACAAAACGTAGACCATGTTCTAATAAAGAACGAAACGTAGAATCAACTATGACCTCTAAGTCATTTTTCAGAGTTTCATTACTCATATTCAATGGATTCTTGCATAGATAAAATTTATTAGAAGTCACTTTGCGATAGAAAGTATTTTACATGGTTCGAATAGGTGCTTACAGTTGTTACGTGGTTTAGCAATACTCCATTTCCTGATATTAATATCAAAATATATTTTTGTTTATTTAAATAAAGGTGTTGTTTACACTGGGCTTAATTTCAAAATTAGAAGGTTCAATGTCCACATTTATTATTAAATATACTTTTGAACTCCGTTAACATTCAAATTAGTTCGTTTACCTAGTTTTCATATTGCATTGTATTGGTTTTCATATTAATACAGGCAACAATTAACTTAAAGATGTATTGTCACTTGAAAATGACCAAAAAATCATCAGCATTCATTTTAAAATTAACTTGCTCATATTAAAGTAACATCAATGTTATGAACTTGAGAAGAGAAATTACTGTACTTAAAAATTGTTTAATAAGATTTTTACACCAAAAAATGACCTAAATTTAAGAGGCTCCCAGCCTTTTTATGGATTTTTAATAATTTTAAGCATTATAATATTGCAAAGTAGAGGTAAATATATTTTTAGTATCCTAATTTTGGGTGGAATGATCATAATTTATATATTTCTTCAAAATAAGCAAGTTATTTTCAAAATCAATTTTTTGTCATTTTTCAGGTGACAATGCATCTTTAAGATTAACAATAATATACAGTATTCATTTTAAGATATATTGCCACTTGATCAAAATAATTACAATTTATTTTGAAATAAATTTGATTTTACTAAAATGCCATGAAAAGTTAAAAAATGAGAACTGAACTTATATTATTTAATTGTAATATTTTTTTCTTTGTTTCATTTTACATGGAAGAATGATTAAAAACATAATATTATAGAAGGGTTTTTGTTGTAATTTTTGAAAATGAGTACGGTAGTCCAGGGAGGCAGAAGTCACAAAGACAGTTTCCAGAATAGGCTGAAACAAAACAAAATCAAATCAAATTTTCTATATTTTTTTAAAATTTTATTTCAAAAAGATACAGTTAAAACACTAAACTTTCATATTACACTACAACATATCAGATAAATTATCTACAAAGTTAAAAATGCAATTTGCAATGGCCCTGCTTAGTCAGAGTATAGTGATAAACAATTTTCAAATGCAGTTTTCTCAAAACTTAAATTTTAAATGTTTAGACTTTGATTATTCATCATTTCACAAGAAAACATCGTATGAAACTGGTTTTTTCATGTTAAAGATTATAATGCCTAGTTTCATTATTTATAATTAAAATAAATTTTTCCACTTTTTCACTCATTTGGCTTGGTTTTGCTTCATATTAGGGGTCAATATTTTACGATATTATTATTATTATTCTAATAAGTATTTTGAATTTTAAACTTTCTATATTTCTTGAAAGTAAACGAATGAATCCTGTCACGATAGCGTGTATCTCATTGCTCTCATATCATATATCTCATATACATTCTTACTTGAAGTAGATATTATGTTTGTTTTGTATTTAATAGTGTTATGTTCGTATTGTATTAAATTGTATTCAAAATTGTTATTGTTCGTATTTTTAAGGGAATCATTCTGATGTACGATGTAACAAATGAAGAATCATTTAACAATATAATTTATTGGTTGGAAAACATTTCACATGTAAGTTGACTTTTCATTTTTGTTAGGAATACAGTTTATAAAAGATAGATTCACCTGTTATTGGACGAGTGACAGGTGGAAACAAGAACAGACAATTGTGTCTCCAATTATTTTGCTGCCACTTGTAGCAAAACTTTTGCCGTTCTGTACAGTTAACACAATGCAGGCCTACCATGAAATTTGTCACTAATGTAATGTTCGGGGTCTTGGCCGTTACAAATGTCTGGTGAAAAATGAAGTGTGCTGTTGAAGTTAACTTGTATTTTTTCACAGATTCATGTTTAGAATATTTCACTGGTGGAATGCGTCTTGAAGTGTTGTTGAGGTAATAACAATGTCTTTGCTGTGCTGTCACTAATTAATGTCATTATCATAGTATCAATATTAGAGTTGTCACTGATGTGGTGATAGCTTTTGATGGTGTTCTGTTGGAAGAGGAAAGGTCTGTTTAAACTTGCTACTAATTTAACATCAGTATGATTACTAATGTGCCATTTCCGATAGATCCTTTGCATTGCTTTATGTAGCTATGTGCCATTCAATTTGAGTGTCTGCTAGTACTACACCACTGGTTCCGTTGGGCTTTTAATGTTCCACCGGCGTGACGTTCAAGTGTGTCACTTTTGCAAGAGCGTCTTTAATAAATGTGTCTTTGAAGTGATTTCTGCCTGGAGTTTCGGTCTTGACACCATTCAATGGATGGCAATGTCTGGTCTGGTGGATCCATCAATGTACATCCAAGTGGGCCACTGAGAGCCCAATAATTGTACCAAAGTAATCCTCTATTAATGCCACAAAATAATTATAGTATTACATTTCACATATCGAGTGATGCGAGGTTCCACTGGATACCATTGACCGTTTGTTTGATATTCTGTTTTTTTTACCAGAGACGAAATAGTAAAAAGTTCTCCAGTTGCATAATGATTCAGTGTATGCAGCCATCTACATGTACAGCAAATTGTGTCATTGCTTCAATCTGTGGTTAACCCTAATGTCTGAATAATATGCTCTGCCGTTTCGAATAATCTGAAAATCACCTAACTTTGTCCTTGTTTTTTAAATTTGTTTTATTTTTTGCAGAATGCTTCTCAAGAGGTTTGTAAATTATTAGTTGGCAATAAATGTGACAAAGACAACAGGGAAGTGGATCACAAACGGGCAAAAACAGTGAGATAATAATCTGTATTTATTTATTTCATCAAGAGGCGCGCGTCGCTAGAAAACCGTAGACGCTGCAATTGGTTAATCCAATTTATTTCCTCCATGGTTAATCACAGCACGCGCACGCTTTACCCTTCTTTAGGTGTCTTTTTTGAACGCGTCCAAAGCAGATTGTGCATCTTCGTGTAGTGATATGACAATCACACGAGAAAATTAAATTTAAAGTTGCAATATTACTCATATCGTTATCTTGTATCAAAACAATTTGATCTTTAGAACTTTTTATTATGCACGAGTGACATAACACTACATTTTAAAGTCCCTCGTAATCAATTAGAATGTAGTTTATCAGCAAGTAGAGATTATATTTTTTTGGTAGGTCTATTGATGTTTGTTTGGTAATCTATATATAATGAACATGGAATGTCATTGACATAGGAGAGTTGGAAATGACATTCTAACTACTTCCATTTACTTTCGGCAATATTTAACAATAGGGCATGAAAAAAAACGTTGTTTTGGTCTCTACTTTCTATCAAATTTCAGGACGGAAAGAGTTAAAAATAATTAGTGGAAAATTGCAAAACGTATTCCAACCCAATACTTATTGAGTCTGAAATTTGAATATTAAAGCCCCTTTTTAAATTAATGCAAATTAAAGCAAACTTCTCAGCAGGGTGCGGTCAAATTATAGGCCAAAGGTAAAAAATACAACTTCCTGACAGTTAAATTTATACCCACTACTACATCATTTTTAGATGGAGAGAAGCAGCTACAAATAAAGTGCTTTGCTCAAAGGTCCAAATTCTTACCGTAACGTGCTTCCTTTATCAAGACCAAATCGGCGTATCTACTAATTTCATCATCTATAAGAAACCTTTGACCCAAGGTTGAAGTTCAGACACTTTGTTTTCTTTAATCAGCATACTTTCAAAAACAAGGAGAGAGAATGTGATGTTTATAGTTCTCCGTTTGATTCCTGGGTGATGTGAAGTTTTTTTTATCATCGTGATCCAAGAAAATCAATGATGTTATGTGTATTGTGAATGTACTTTTTTACTTATTTCTCATCGTTAACTAATAGCAGGTCTGTAGAATGATGCAAACCTAATGTACGTCCCCATGATCTTACAGTTAGCAAATGCATACGATATGGACTTTGAAGAAGTAAGTGCAAAGAAGAATATGAATTTAGAAGACGTTTTCAAGTCTCTATGTAAAACCATTTTAGACCAAAGACAACAAAAGGTAAGTATCTGTACAAACAAACAAATAAATAAATTAGAAACGAAACGCAACGGTTTTAATTTTCATATTGTAGCCAACACACATTTATTTAAAAAGGTAGCCTTACGACCGGATACTGTTACAGGCATGTTTCGGTGGACCAACCACCATTATCAATGAACACATTTTAGATAGCTAGCACTCTATTTATACCAGTGGCTAAATACTATAGTTTCACTACTCATATTTGCCTACTGGTCCATAACCACGGTAAAATACTTGAATACATTTAAGGAAATTAGGCAAAGTGGCTATTAATAGGAGTTCTACATGCGACAGAGTTAAATTTACATGAAAAAGCTGTTTGTTAAGGGAGGGTTTCTCCCAATTGATATGCATGACCTCCTTAACTTTAAGGGCCACCGTAGTTCGGGTGGAGTCTAACACAGTGAAACACTTATTATTTTTAACTACAGAAATATTTCGTAACAGCATTTATTCAAGGCAAACACCAACATTCTTAAATCAGGTTAACCTAATTTAAACGACGCAAGTATTTTCTATTCTGTGATGCTTATATACTATCAATACTTTCATGGTTACACAAATATTTTATAGCCAATATTTATTTTATTCCTTACTACTTAAACAAAACAGCAAAATAATAAAACCTAAATTGTACCCCTAACCCATATACACAACAGATGAATGATGGCATAGCGTGCAGCTATCAACAATCAAAATGAAGCCTTTTAAACAAATAAAAGAGGAAGCTTTAGAAATCGGCACTGGTTCCGTTTTCTAATCGCAAAACCTCATTAAAACACTTAGGCCTCATGATACACGATAAGTAAACAAATTATAATTAAGTTAGTGTATAACAATTAAAACTTGACATAAAAGACCGACATTCTAAAAATATGTGTGCTTTACCAAACCAAATGACCGACAGACGAATCCGAAAACTTTTAAAACGTCAAATTTCAATGGAATGACAATCAAAGAATACACTTATACACTAAAATCATAAAAAAAAAACAAATGTGACCAAATGGAACGTTTTAGTTAACAATGGCGACAATTTTGAAATCCAAAGTTACCACCCAAACAATCGGCGTATTTCGGCGTATTTCAGGTAAGCCTATGTTAAAATGTGAAGCTCATACCCCACACCCACTCCAGGAGAAACCCCACAGAAATAAGGCCTAGTTGTATCCAGAAGTTTGAGTGGTACATGATCTTAAGTAATTTTGAATAATCATATTTTATTAAACAATGATTTCATAGTTCTAAATTCAGATAAAATCTATCTATAAGGATGTATTAAAAACTGAAGTGAATTTTGTTGCGTATTTTTCAAGATCAGGAAATAAATTACCTGATCGGCAGAAAAACAGATCGTACCAACCAATGTGATGACCGCCGACAGAGGTTACTAAAAAACTACCTGTTAACTTTGAAACAAAAGGGACTAACATTATATCATTTTAAGTACAATGTGGATCAACAGACCTACCAACCAGGAAAATGAAATATGCAATGGTTGTATGCATTAGGAAGAGAAAGTAAATAGAAGTAAAGAAACTACTAAATGTAATTTCTTTTTTATATTGTAGATGAGTCATCAGCAACATCTTGAACAAGCCATCAAACAGAGTCAAGTCGAGTTATCTGGTAAAGCAAAATCGAAAAGCTGGTGTAGCTGTTAACAAATGTTTACTATGATTAGCACTGGCCATAAAAATCTCGAATGAATTTACTGACACGCAATTATCCCCGAATGATGTACATCAAACACTCTGTAGCCCAACTTCGTGAAACTTTCAGAAAATCTTATTAAAACTTTACAAGATATTCGAAATTGTAAGGAGTTTTGAAGAAGTTTTATTGAAGTTTTCAGGGAATTCTTATCGAAACATTCGAAAGATCTTTCTTTAAGATTTTATTGAAACCGCAAGAAAATTTACTGAAATGAAGATCTTATTAAAATCTGCATAATATCTTATTGCAACGTTAACAGATTTCATTGCAACTTTAATAAGATCTATAATAAGCTTTTAGATCTTATATCAACTTTTATGAGATATTCTTGTAACTTCCACGGAATCTTATTGAAACTTCCAGTAGACCTTTCAGGAGATCTTATAGAAACATAGACAATGTTTTAATGTTATTTATTTGGTTTTATGAGATTCTAAGGATAACAAATAAGTGGCCCTATTTCCAGTGGCTTACTTCTGGTGGTGATTGGGTAGCATACAGACTACTACTACTATTTTTCGAACAGTGTACTGCGTTATTTGACGTACACATGAGCCATGTTGTACATTGAACTGTCGGCTTAACGCCCCATCAGAAAGACGTCGGCCATTGTATTTCGATTATCCGACCGAGTCACAAGGAGATTAACAATGTTTTTGATCGAACCAAGGACCAGTAAGTCTCAATAATTCAGCGCAAAGCTCAATAAGTATTACCATCATATCATATTGCAGATTTCAAGAGATTTTATAAACAATTTCAGATTTGCAACTTTCTATTGAACTTATTGCAACTTTGAGGATATCTTATTGAAACTTGTAACACATCTTATTGGAACTTCAAGAAGATGTTATTGCAACTTTCAACTGCTTTCAAAAGAGACTTGAAACTGTCAAGAGTTTTTTTAGCTTCCAATGGATCTTACTGAAACTTTCAACAGATGTTATAAGACTTTTAGATCTTGTTGAAACTTTCAAGAAATTGAAGAAGAAAACCTTCACACGTTATTATTACAACTTCCAAAAAATGTTACTGCACCTTGAGGGATCGTACTGAAATTTCCAAAATATCTTATTGCACTTTCTTATAAATCTTTCCAAGAAACTTCCAAAAGATCTAATTGGAACTTTCAGAATTAGTAAATCATTTTTAAGAAGTCGGTAGGTGGTGTGACATGTTTAATTTTATTTATGACAGTAACTAAAGAGGTCAAGATATAAATTATTTAAATTTAGAACCAGTATTTAAAAAGTGAATAGAGCAAGGTGACCTACTAAACTGTGTTCATAAAAGGCACTTAAACCACTAAAAGGGTAACAACAAACGTTTAGAGATCATTTACTGTGTTTTTTTTTTTTCGAATTTCATTTTATTATTTGCGAAATTGGTAAAAGTGGCTTAAACGTCATTTTTTTTGTACCGCTAGTGGCATCGTATTATATTCAAAACAAAATCGACATGTGGGAGCCATCCATATTGGCAGATGTTCTCCCACTAGCATGATTAAATTACGAATGTAGTAAGATAACAAATATTATAAATGCTGGTTCCTAACTATTTAAATAGTGCTTCAAGAACTTCTTTGGCTTACTATCAAAGTTAATGAACAAAAAGCATTACAACTGTACAAATAGTCAGAAAAGACAATACATTGAAGCTAATAGATCGATGATTTACTTTTTACTCGGAACTAAAACTCTCTTTGTTATGGAGTATTTATACAGCTGGTAAAGATGTTACCTTAACAGATAATCTTGCATGTAAATATTAATTTATAATCTTTTTGTTTCGATATCATACATTCAACAGGCAACGTTGCAAAGACTATAACGATAGAGTAAGAAATTAATATTAAATCATACAAATGGATTATTACATTGCTAAAACACCATGGAAGACCTAAATACGTGTGAGACGTGTTTAGACTGAAATTGCTTTAAAAAATGTTGAATAGCTATATGCTTTGAAATTGTGTTTGTATATTTGTAATTAGAGATTTAAAACAATCTTTGAAATAAAAAATAAATCTAGATACTGTTCAAACATGCTTAGATGAGAAGTAAGGTAGGCCACAGAATCGTAATACACAGCAATGTTCACACTTTCATGTTTCACATTTTATGTTCAGTTGTTACATGTTTAGCTTTAATGTGTTTAGCATTTCAATGCGTTATGTAGGTGTAGGTAGGTGTAGCTTGGTGTTTAACTCAAAACGTTAATGTTAAAGTAGGCCTACACCTACAAAATATTGATTAGAAACAGTAATCAAATATTACCGGGCCCACTAGTCTGACCCTCTGTTTTGTTATTAAGAACAAAAACAAACATTTTTATTGAACACAGACAATATCGGTCAGTCCATTCGCAATCTACAGAAGATAACATATCAGATGGTCCTAACAATTTATCTATAAGCCTTGTTACATAACATAAAATTATATCGACTTTGTATCATTATGAATTGGATATTCCAAAAGCAAGATGAATGCATTATTGAAAGCTAAATAAATATTTCAAATGTTAATCAAAAATAAAATAATACTCTATAATGATATAATAATTTGTAAAACTATATAAACGGTTAGTCGCAAGACTTAGGGTCTAAACAACAGGAATTGCAAACTTTTATGTTTTTAAAAGAAATTTCGTGTATTATATAAATGTACTAAGCATATAAAAAAATGTTTCATAGACTACAATGTGTTATCTAAAAATATATATTAAAGTTATATAAATATATTACTAGTAAAACTCATTTAAAATGTAATATGATTTAATACCTTCCACTCTAAAAATAATTATTACAAATTGATTGTTATAAAAAGGTACGGTACATTATAAATTATTATTAAAGGTACATTGTTAAAAGCAAAATAGACACGGAAAGGTCGAAGTCTGCATACCGTAAAGTTTTTAATATTAATAAGCCATACTCTAACTCACCGTAGAAGACAATCTATAGGCCTAATATAGGCCTAACCCACGAAAACACACGTTTCTGATTAGAAGCGGTGTGACGGTCTACAACCCGCTAAACTGTAGGTTGTCAATTTAATTTGATGTCTATATACACTGCTGTATATATCTTGATATTAAATTAATCGATAATCGATATTTGGTAACTAAAACATCATAGGCCTTTTTGTCAATAGGCCCTTAAGCACCGTAGTTTCAAATCAACCGACACTGTTAATTAACAACTTTCATATTATAAATTACACAAACTAGTGTTGGTAATATACGAATGTCTCACTCGCCTATGCCTACATAACAACCCTCCCTCCGTCCCCCTAAAGATCTACATTCTTGAATTGGTGATGTGGTCTGGGTGGCATTGCCATCGTTGGAGGCGTGATTTGTGAGTTATTCCATTATTTTTAAGGGAGTATTTAAAGGCGAATTCCGGGATTGAAATTTCAATGGATATATTTATAGAACAATCAGTTGTAACCGAACTGACAAAATTTCACAACATATGGACAATAAAATAACGAAGAGAATCATTTTAAAAAAGTAAATTATAAATGGGTCTACTACTCATATTACACAATGCTAAAGAACAGGTATTACAGATTTTAAAAGGGTTGTGTTTGAAAACCGTATTAGAGGTTATATTAAAATATACCTGTTATAGTGTGAATTTGGCTGATCTTTCAAATTATGTAAGTTAAATTTTTGTGTGATTCTAGGTTTCAAGCACAACCCTTTCAAAATTTCCAATTTCCATATTCTTTAACACTGTGTAATTTGATTTAGGACTAATTTTGCAACATGTTTTCGGCATTATCACATTGTCCAAATGAAATTTTATCTGTTAGGTCACACCTAATTGTTCTATAGATTTATCCATAGAAATTTTAATCCCGGAGTTATCCTTTAAACTTTTTGACTAGTCCGTCCCAATATTCAAAGAATATGACTATTCTGGTTTATGTAGTATGACATGGAATAAAGTATGTAAATTTTTATAACGGTGTAATATTATCATTAATTTATTTTTTTGTGTTAGAATATAGGCTACATTAGCGTACCGAGTTAAAGGTGATATTTAGAAAGTATATACGTCAATGTAATAGTAAAGTGGTTTTTGTGCAATAGTAGACTTTTTTAGAGTTTTTATGTCTAATAATATTTTTGATGTCTACACGAGACACAATACTGACAGTTATGTTACCGAGATGAAGATAAATATTTTGAAGCTGTATTGTAATTTTATGAAAATAAAATTTCTGAACATAATTTTGAAATGTGGTATTACTTTTTCTGAACTGATGTGTTATAAGGGTTCCAAATTTGCAGCTTTTACATGTTCTTGGTTTTAGATTTGACAAGCATACATTATTTGTCCAAACTTTCGGGTATTTATAAATACTTCATTGTTTAGAAATATATTATGTGGGCACATGATCTACAAGGGAAGGCGCAAAATAAAGGCCTGTAACTTGAGGTCCGGGTGTTCTATGCTCCTCACAAGTTCAAGATTACTTACATGAGATGCTTCGATAACAGCATCAAAACTCTACTCTACATTCGCAACGTTGGTGGGACTCTTCTAACAGTAACATAATCATCACTTTGAATGTTAGGCCGGCAATTATTTTCAAACTTGGTTAACTCCCCCTTCCGCACCCTATTAAAATTAAACACAGCATTATATTCTACCGATTCCAATTCGCCAATGAAGGATTGTTAGTGTAAATAACTTTTTGGCTTGTAGAAATAATATCGGGTACATTCCATTTGTCTGACCATCACATCCACCTCCACCCAACCCGTCCTAACTGAAAATTCTAGATCCTCCCTGTATTCGGCTCCTTGAGGTTGTAAAACAAATTAACACTTGCCTTATTTCTTCTTATCCAGTGTATATGTCAAATACAGTATCCAGTACAAGTAAATATTCAGAAAATTATGGTTGCTTGTTGAAATCAGATTCGGTAATTTGGACTTGAGAGAAATTATATCAGGTCCAAATTGCCGAATATGATTTCCACAAGCAAAAAAGAAAAATAAAAGTATCATAGACAGTACTTCAGATATTAAACACAAATTTTACTAATACTGTACAGTATTACAAGCAATAACAAAATGTTATCTAGCTAGATGACTACAGCCCCCTCCCCCTCCCCCCCTCGGGGAGAAATTGAAGGTTTCGTCGGTTACGCATCTGCTCTGTAGGATATTTTTGAAGGTTCAGACAAGACCCCAACCATACAAAAAGCGCCTAAAACTCACGCGAAAATGTTTTTTTTTCCTTGTCAAATTAAAACCGGGGACAAGCCCACCCCAATCTAGCCAACCTGTCGGGGTGCCCTGCCTATCGGGGGTTTTGCCCTGCCGTCGGGGTAATCCTGGCGCCGCCGTTGCTTTGGGCTTTCGTAGGTTATCCTTGGTGTTCTACAACATCGAATAAATCAAATCAATCAAATGTTCATTGCGTCTTTCACTGCAAAGCGAGTCTGAAATTTATTTAATTCAACTTCTTTTAGAGAAGATTAATATGTAACGTAGTCATTAGCGTTGTTAGACTAGCCTCATCTGATCCAGATCAGAGGTGATGATAAGAATATTTGATTTACTCATACACAATAGGATACTTACTGCAATTCCATGACTTTGCACTACTGTATTTAATTTCACAGCTGTACAACTGTAACATAATATAAATTCTCAGGCACTATTTTTGAAATAGGTGTACAATAGCTAAAGTGAAAAAATAAGCGCACAATCTTCTTATAAAATAAGTAACATTTTTGTTTTACTCACATTGTATTTTTTATGTACATTAACTAATAAATTTAGATTTTAAATATAATGGAACTGATTTAAATTTAGAACTTCTTTTAAAAATATTTTTGTTTAGAATGTTGATTTAGGTGGAGCATTGGCATTTAAGTACTGTAGGTTTTTTTTTTGTTTTGAGTTGGAGTTTATTAAAACCAGGGTTTATTTTTGTATGCAAAACGATGAATGGTTATGCAAGTTATTAAATAAGAAGTGTTTAATTAATGTACACTAATTGTAATGGAATGTGGTAACCAACATTATATTACAGATCATACTACAAATACACTGTAAGTTTTGCATATGAAATTGTACAGTAAATAATAATGCTAAATTATATTGTTTGATATGAGAAATACATAACTGCCAAAACATAAATTTAATAAAAAATGTTTTGGTACATATTTCGCAGAGGTCCCGTGTTTGAGAAGTGAAAAATTAGGAGATTTTATGTCGGCTGCTTTGTCGATCAAATTTGCGTAAATGGAAATGTGCGACGCGTCACAATAAAACACAGAACACAAAAAAAGTACATAACAATATGTAAAAATATCTATATTATTGTATATTAATTGTATTTAATACTGATCAGAGCTGGTATTTTTTAAAGGGACAACCGATTCTGCTCCCAGACTAGGCCAAGACCCACTCTGAGTATTTTTGGGAGACACTTAAAATTTGTAGGAAAACAAATGTAGGAGGGCGGGAGATGACTCAAAAATCAGGATCCGTCAGGAGACTTGGGACCTCCGATTTCGTAAAATGATTGAACATAAAGACTGTTGGTAGGTCAACAAACTAGAGGGTAAGCAGGTCAGTCAAGCCCACCTTCTTTTCTTTTCAAAATAGTTTGAAAAAATGGTTGTAATGTATTTAAATAAATAGTACTGCAGAAAATAGTAGAAAAATAGTGTACCATAATTATTTTATATTTATTAGACTAATACACAAGGCAGTAACTCGTCAAGGTAAATCAAGGTGAATTAAAAGAAATGACTGGCTGCAAGAGTCCTGTGTAGTCGCATAAATAATGTAATGCATTCACATTTAAAATATTAGAAGAGTATTTATACAGTATTAATCTTTTTTTAGATAACACACATACTCAGGTACTCAGCGATTACTATCAGTTTCAATATTGTCTTTTAAATATAAAATGTGAGGGTCTGTATTGTGTTGGAAAACATGGGTTCAATATTTTTCCAAATCCACACCCCTTGTTTCTTAAATATAAATACATAAAATTATGTAAAGAAATGTAAGAAAATTTTGTTTTTTGACCGGCCGACCCTACATTTTCAAAAAACATTGTTCTTGGACAACAAACATGTTTTTTGGGCCTTTTGGATACTTTTATAACAGTTATTTACCAAGACCTCTGTGTGTTTTACATTATTATCCCCAGTCAACAAATGCATGAAACGCACTCCATTCCACAATACTGCAGTAATCTATGCATGGCATTTGTACCTCTCAGGTACCACTTATACTCCTGGGGCTGAGAGGCAACAACTATCTAAACTGCTGTGCCAACTGATCTAACCAAGTATCTCAAATAAACAATCTAATTTCTGTAAATAAATACTTAGGTCATGAAATACATTATACAAATCAGAGGTGGATTTAGGGGGAGGGGGATTCCAAAGCTTAATCTTAACTTCCCCACCCTAAAAAAAATGCTTATTACGTGGTTTGAATGACAGTGGGCTAGTAAATATAGATGCATTATGGTTAGATGACACCAGAGGCAGAACAGTGCATAGTGGAAGTAGTTTTTTTTTTTTTTTTATTGCTTGTCAAAATCAAATCGGGGCTTAACCCCCCCCCCCCCAGCCAACTCACAATCCAGAATCCACCCCTGAAACTGGTCACAAATGTCCAAACTTTAACTTACATATTATACACATCCCATCAGCAACTACAGTATCACTTTCTTTGTCTTTAAATGTAGAATGTGAAAGACCTGTTTGTCTGTACTGTGTTGGAAAATACAGCATTCTCCCAACTCACCACCCCACCTACCCATTTTTCATGTAAATAAATAAAATGATCTTAGTAATGGAATAATAGTTTCCTGACTGACTGCCACACAATTCCGCCACATTGCAGCAGTAATCAACCCATTTGTACCTTCAGGTACCCACTGATACTCCTGAAGTGGATTTCTTTTGTTTCATTGCTTGTCAAAATCAAATCAGGTTGACATGTCATAAATGTACAAAGTTTTACAGAAATGTAATCAGTATGGACAATTACTGGTGAGGAGGTTGTTTTTTATTACCAGTTAGCTGGAACTTGCACTTCATATTTACAAACAATACAGTATTTACAAATCTATGGTGATAAACTTCAACTAAATCCATTGCTAAAAATAAAGTTGTCAACATGAACTGATAGACTTATTTAGAATTTACAGTGAGGCTAAAAGTAAGCAATTATGATTTATCAGATTGTAACCACTGATAAAAGATATAGTTAAGTCTGTTTGCGTGGGCTACTGTTAACAACACATGACATTTCTCTCAATAGATAACGGTACTTTAACCACTCCCTGCTAAACCGTATAGAGAACACTAATGGTTACGTCACAACAATAAATACAACAGGTGGTGCCTTTTTTACCAAAATTATGGCAATTTTATGCTTGAATGATTTGTAACAAGTATGTTATTGAATAGGCATCGTGCAATAAGACATTGTGAAACATAATGATTTACCATAAGAATGTACTAATAACATGGAAGCTTGCAAGATATTAGTTGTCAAATTTATATTTAATTACCAAGGTAATTTTAAATCTAAAACATAACGATACAACACCGTTAAGTTTAAAAATAAAAACTAGCAAAGGTTCTGTCCATAGGAGAGCAAAGATCGGTTGACCATTTTCATTGCTGTTAACAAAAAAATGGCAATACCTATTGTTTTGATGTAACAGTAGACAATTCGTCTATGGCAGGGATGTAGCTCGAAAAATCCAAGGGTGGGTGAAAACAATGTAAGGGTGGGTGGTAAAATGATTATAAACAATAATTTTACCTTTTTCATATAGTCAGGGTGGGTGGCAGGTTGGAATTAGGAAGGCCTTAAAATAAGCTTTAGGGTGGGTAGAACATTTTTAGGTTGGGTGGCCTTGCCCACCTCCGTTCAGCATAATTACATCCCTGCTATGGTACTGACATTTTTATATAGTACTATAATATAATATGCAATGTAATTATGTGCATTGTGTGGCAAATACCTTGGTGGTTGAAGGCTCATTCCTTCAAAAATTCTGTGATGCCAACAAAAAAATAAAAATATTCTGGATGTTACTATTTTGTATTCATTAATGTAATACTGATCTACCCTGTTTATGCCAATACTTCAAAACATTAAAAAATGTATAAAATTTTGTTTATTGGGTGGATAACAAAAAATAAAACGGATGCACAAAACTGAAAGAGTTTAGTAATTGTTAGCTTTTTTCAATTTGATGATAAAATCAAACAAGTATACAGGTAACTAAACATGTTTATTATTTTAGAAATAATAAACGGGTAAATTACCAAAGAAATTTAATTTTGGTGGATTTTGGAAGGAATGCCCTTTAACATACTTGACTCCTAGTTTCCACAACTTAATGATAGATTCCCAAGTCTTAATAAGACTTGGTTTACAGAGAATGATTTATGGCAGTTGACCATTAGGTGGACTAGTGATTTCCATTTTTGCCGCAATCAATCATCCACAAAAACTCTATCAAATATAACCCTGGGCCAAAGATAAAATAATATCATATTTTTCGGTTAATTATCTAACCATTGGATATTTAGTTTTTAGTTGGAATCGGTTAACATCCGTTTCTTCAAGATTTTATTGGATATTTTTTTCTAGATAATTTATCGGATAATTTCTTCCTGTGGAAACACGACCACGCCATCATTTCAGTTTCAAAAAAACTGCTGGATGCGATACAATATAAAGGAATAAATATTGGCAAAATTGAATTAGGTATAGCTTCTAGAAGATATTCT
Organism: Nesometra sesokonis; assembly: GCA_025631205.1. Classification (NCBI taxonomy): domain Eukaryota; kingdom Metazoa; phylum Echinodermata; class Crinoidea; order Comatulida; family Antedonidae; genus Nesometra; species Nesometra sesokonis. The sequence goes on from JAOTQE010079580.1 coordinate 26,797, forward strand.
TTTAAATTAAAATCATAGATTTACTGAAAGTCACCATTTTACAAGCTCTATGAAATTGTTTTCCACCTCTATCAAGTTTTAACTAGGATTCTTCAACATTTGTGAGGTGTCAACACAACATGAGTCACATTGTACCAAAAAGCAAAATTGAGTTATTTTTATATTCTGATAGAAGATATTATAAGCTTCAACTTGGTTTTTGAATTAAGATAATAGGTTGAGTATAACCAGAGGAAAATGGTTTTGAAATATACAAGTATAAAAACACTTTGTAGAAAATCGACTTTAAAGACAAACATCTGTTGACTTTCTGCATGTTTTTTCATTGATTTTGAAAAATAACCTTTACAAATGCAGCTCAAATACATGTTTATTGCAAATAAACACACGCAGAGGATAATTCTTTAATTACTAAAACTAATAAACTTAACAAAACAACAGAAATCTAATTTTGACAAAATTATGACTTTCTGTCTATTCTTGTGAACATCTTAAAATGACCTGCTGAACAACACGACTCATTTTGTCACGACACCTTAAATTTTTTTAGTAAAAAAAAACGTCAATTTTTTTCAAATTTAATTTTATTCAAAAACATACAATTTAAGCATTCACCTTTCATATTACTTCAACAATTTTCAGATATATGATTAGAAAATGATCAAAAAATGCAATTTAAAATGACGCTGCATAGTCCATTTACACTGATAAGCAATTCTGAAATGCAGTTTTCTCAAAACTTACATTTGAAATGTCCGAACTTTAATTTTTCATAACTTTGCAAGGAAATATCGTATGAAACTGATTTATTTGCATGTTAAAAATAATAATGTGTAGTGTAATAATCCATAACAAACTCAATTTTCAATTTTCCGACTTATGTTTTATTTGGCTTGGCCCTGCCACATTTTGCTTTCCCTGCAGAACATGCATCAGGGTTTGCCTTCTTATGTTATTTCTTGGTTTTCTCAGTGTGACCAATCCACTAGCCTGTCTGCCCTTTACCAAAGATCTTCATTTAATATCCTTCCACATCACTGTCCCCTGAGAATATTTTCATATTGTCTGGACTGGACATGTGTAAATGAAACCAACCTGAACGTCAAATCATCCGGAGGTTGAGTTTACTTGGCCTGCTTGGATAAGCCCTATCTTGATTTCAACTTGTTTTGTGAGGTCAGTAGGCATGCTCAGTTTCCCCATTCCAAGGCTTTCACAAACTCTTCCTCAGTAAAGGAGAGCAGTTTTGCAGCTTCAATATGCATCTGAAGAGAAAAATAAAATTGAAAAAAAATCTTCCATCTACAAGCACAGTATTTAGTTGAATATTTGCCAACCCCCCCAAACCCCCCCCCTTCCCGTAAAATAATTATACACTCAGTGGCTCGTAAACGCTGTGTTAACATTGTTTTATTGACTACGGGAAAGTGGGGCAGGTTGACACACTTAAAAAATAATTGTATATTACAATATCATTGATTGAAACATTGGCAGAACTAAAGTACTGTTAACTGTATGTAAGATTTTGCATAATCTTATATTGGTAATTAGTCTTATATAGCGCCACCTATATTATGTGTGTTGCACGCTCAC
>JAOTQE010079581.1:0-15845 GCA_025631205.1 Nesometra sesokonis
ATACTCCAAGCAATGAGATACACGCCATCGTGACAAGATTCAATATTTCAACATAAATTATGTCATCATCAGGAATACAGTAGTTGCACTCCCTTCTATTAGCAGCGCTGGGTCCAAAATTTCTCCTAAAATAAAACTATACATACTGTACATATGGACTATTCATAACATAAATAGCAAAATAACATTTATTTTGCTTGTCAAAGTCAAAACCGGGAACCACGTCCACCAGGAGCTGTGAAAGTGCACCCCCTCACCCTTATGCTGGATCTGCCCCTGAATGACATTGTAGTTCGTACTTCTTTCCTCCTCTTGCATGCATAACTAACACAAAATGGTGACATGGTGTTAATTTGTCACTTGGCTGTTTCTAGGTCCCTTAATAGTGTTTTAAAAGATCAAAGAATGTCCCAGTGTGGAAAAAAAGCTTAGGAGCACTTAGGGACCCTCAGCTGACTCAAAAGAAACAAAAAACTGTCACAAACATCTTAAAATCACTTTTTTTTCCAACATTGCAGTGTTCTTGATTGTTTTCTGGTTATTTTTTGGTTATTTTTGTCCACTTAACTGTGCTTAATTAACCTATTCAGCAAAGGTTATATTCAGGGTATTCTACATTACAAAATATACTATAGAAAGAAATTAATAGGTACAAAATATGCTGCATCAGAACACTTTACAACTTACTACATATAGGCAATATAGGACTAAAATATAAAATAGTTAAAATAGCAATATTGTAACTGAACCTGGCTAACTTAAAGTAAGAAAGTATAATGCATACTCCAAGCAATGAGATACACGCCATCGTGACAAGATTCTGGCTAACTTACACAAGTAACTGCAAATGAGGCAAGGCATGGCAAAACCACCAAGTTGTCGCACAGAAAGTTAATGAGAAATAAGGAATTAGACAACAGGAAAACTTACACAAGTAACTGCATACAAATGAGGCAAGGCATGGCAAAACCACCAAGTTGTCGCACAGGAGGTTAATGAGAAATAAGGAAATAGACAACAGGAAATATAAACAAATACAAAGGAGATTTTGTGTATATTTTGTACCATAACTTTGGTTATAGATGTCCAATTTTGACAATTGACCCCTCATTTTAAAGCCTATAAAATGCTGAATAGGGTTTTAATATTATCTATTTTTTTCATTTTGCGACAACTTGGTGGCTTCGCCATGTCTTGCCCCAAATGTAAATTAAATGAAAGATGAATGATGTGGAATGACCAGATTCAGCAGCTTTGTTATAACAAAATTACATTACAGTATTTAAATCAAAAGGCATTTTTAATAACAATTTTGGATAGTGGGTCTTTATATAAAAAATGATACACCGGCAAATTTCAAATGTTTTTTTAGAACTCTAAAAACTATAAAAAATGAACAGATTCCAGAATAATTGATTGATATCATATAAATCCTTATAAATGAATTTGTTCACACTTTATTTTAACACTATTCCTATATGTATTTACTAGATGTAACATCAGTGTATTAGCAACTAATGCGATTGTAAGTATTATGAAGTAGATATAGGCTATAGGTGGCTTCCTGAGTAAAACCATAGGCAGGTGCATGCGGCGTGTTGGCTAATCGATCAAGAAATGTCACATTAACATGAATCTGTATTCTATATCTAAAGTAATCAATTGATTAAAGTGGAACTGTTGCTTTCTGGTTAAGGTTCTTAATGTTCAATCTGGAGGGCCTGGTTTGCCTCTACAGGGAGTCCAACGACTGTGTATCAACTTTTTATTAGTCCCTTTTCAAATGAATTTTTTTTTTGGATCAGTTTCGGGGTGGGGGCGGAGGTGGTGAGCCCCTCTTAATCTGCCACTGATAATGATTTGCTATTGACAGCCCTCGACATTTGTCCAAGGGAATAAAAATTTTCCAAAACTGAAGTATGAGGATACAAGCTAATTTCTGATCAATGGCAATATCTTAAGGGAATGTTGTTGGTATGTTTTGTCACCAGAAATTAAAAATTAGAAATTTTGTACACTAGAATACCTACAGGGATGGATTCAGTATTGTTGGCGGGGTGGATGTCGCTCAACATGGCTTAGTTAAAGCTGAGGAACCAATATCTTGAGTTAATATCGTATTTCTATATACAATTTTTAAACAATTTAAAGACATTATAATTTGGTACAAATGAACATTCTAATCATTTAAAAGAAAGCCATTATTTAAAAAAAAAGATGAATATTATATAGAACTTATCTCAGTTTACTGCGCAGACCAGGTTAGTGGTTACGGTGTACTTATCACAATTATCCAGTTCGGTGGAGAACCAAAATTTCAGCACTATGTAGTTTTATTTCCATGGTTTCTTCCATTCAAAAATTGTACATAACTATGCCTCAAGAAATTTAGTTTTATTTTTAGTGTGTGAATATTTTTAATTATTGATTGTGTAATGGGACTTGAGAGACAATGACATTTCACCTGTCCGTGTCACATATTACCAAGTTATTCATTTTCTGAAAAATTTAATATTCTCATTTAGGCGAAATATATTTTATACCTTTTTTATAGCATTTTGAATAATCATCTAAAAGGAAGTCAGAATAAAAATAAAGACAAAATTTTATTTTTCACTTAGCAAGTTGTACAGTATCTACAAATCAGATGATAAAATAAAAATATTTTTTTGAAAAAAAAATATTATAAACTGATATATGTATTTTCAGCAGAATAAAACTAGTAAAAAAAAATTTTATTCAAAACTTTGAATCATGTTAGATAATTCATTAACAGTCCAAAATTTAAATTTTTGTAATGATTGAAAACAGTATTTTAGATCGGCGTCCTTGGAATAACGATCAAGAAGAAAACAGGGATTAGTATCACTTTTTATCTAAGCAACAGCTAAGTCAATGAATGTTGGTCTGTTCACAACAACCATGGGGTGAGACAAGAGCACAAGGAAGCCCTAATATTTTGAAAGATGCACTGGGGTTTTAAAGTGTGGTCTGTTAATGCTGTGTTATTTCTAAGAAACCAAATGGGGCAAGGCATTACAAAACAACCAATTTGTCGTAAAATTGAAGAATTGAGGTAATACTGAAACTATACACTTGTTGTAAGCTTTAAAATGAGGGGCTGATTATCAAAATCAGACATCTGTATTTATTATTTATTATTATTTATTTAACCATATTTCACAAGGGTGACCCATCCAGCCTGATTATGAGGGGTCCTCAAAAATACAAACTTATATACATAATTTACAAAACTAACATACATATCTTTACAAAAAAATATACACAAATCTACAATTAAATATCAATAAAAATAATAATAAATATTTTAAAATTTAAGCAAATAAAAAAAATTAAATTGTTTTATTGTTGAGCATAAAACATATTACTTTACTTTTAAAATTTAAGAATGTATTAGAATTTCTAATGTGTCTAATATATTAAAATATTTTGGTCCTTTGTAACTAAAGGAATTTTTAAAGATTTCACACTGAGGTCTTGGAACGAGAAGGTCTCCCTAAAAAGTTTCCAAAGTTATGAAACAAAATAGACAAAAATTTTCTTTGTATTTGTTTATATTTCTTGTTTATTTGTTTGTTTCTCAATAACTTCCTGTGTGACATCTTGGTGGTTTTGCCATGTCTTGCCCTTTTCTGAAGAAATTATGATATCTTTTTCACACATGGACCATTAGTGGCCAACCAATATTTTAAATTTATACCACCTGTGTTAAAAGTTTATTTTATTAATGTACTTACATAGGGTCACCTGTATTCACTAGCACGTTGTCTGCTAGAAGCAACAGAGTTTAACCTACCAGTTGATCAGAAAGTTGAGATCAGCAATGACCTCCTTGGGTTGATTACCTTGATGTCACTTGATGACCCATCAAGAAGACCAGCTTATGAAGAGATAATTGCTGAATGCCTCAATCATCTCGGAGAGGAATCCTCTCAGGCAATCTGCAGAAATTTGTGGTTGAAGTGGAAAAAGGTTGTTAAGTCACAATTGCAATTAGAAAATATTGGTAAGTTTCTATTGTTATTGATTTCTCTATTGGTCATTAGATTAAAAAAGTATGCGACTGTTGGTGGATGTTTGTCATTGCATGCATATCTCATGAACTGCTCATTTATCTTTGAATTTTTAGATAAAGTTTAATCTTGTACTTCTAACATTTAATGCTTAACTGAAATCTAAATGTTTCTATTAGAAAGGGACCATGTCAAAATCTTCTTACTGCAGTTCCTGCAGATGCAGCAGTATTAGCTCAGTAAGTGAAAAATAATTAATGAAAGCAACATGTGAAGTTGTGACCTGGTTTGTCTGTGCAGTCACCAAAGAAAACATACTATCACTGGATTACTTCAGTAGTTACACTAGACTTAATAGAAATACTGTCCTCCTCTGAGAAAGGGCATTATCTGCTAAACATTGTGACTAAATGAGCAAACTATTTTCAAGTTTTTCTATTAGAAAAGTATAAATATGATCCAACATTTAGTAATGTTGTAGGAAACTTGAGCCATTGATAAAACCATACCATATTACCCATTTTTGTAAGCTTAAAAATGAGGGGCCAATTATCAAAATCACACATGTATAACTGAAGTTATTGAACAAAATATACATAAATTTTCTTTGTATTTGTTTATATTTCCTGTTGTTTATTGGCTTATTTCTCAATAACTTCCTGTGCGACAACTTAGTGGTTTTGCCACGACTAGCCTCATTTTGCTAATCACTGATTTATATTACATCAAAGCTTCCTACTAGATGGTCTGTCAAAATAGGCTTTATCAACAAATGTTTGCAACCAAACTCTAATATAACATCAATGACCTTTCACCATCCAAGCTTTCTTGGTTATGAAAAAGAACCTCTGATGTAAAGTATGTGGTACTGTGCAAGGCACACGGTGCTTCACAGACAACAATTCCATTGTGTAGACATGAAGGAGACACTTCTTATTTTTGCTTTGGTTTGTTTTGTATTAATAACAATCCTCCAAAAATGACACAGTTCTACTAATTATTAACTTAAATTTCAGTTTGTATTACCAAAATTTTATATCTCAGAAAGTTTGTTTTCAATTTATTCTTTTATTTATAAGATAAAGTCTGTACATTTTTTGCAATCTTGTATTGATTCATGTGTTACATCATTATTTTATCTTTCCTTTTTAGCACAAAATGAATATCTTAAAAAAGGTGAAAAGAATTTTGACGACAGTAGCAAAAAAGATGTTTTATCAAACTCGCAAAAATCTGAAAGACTTTCACAGCATCAAATCAAAAGTTCTGGTGAATCGGAAGATCATTCCAGTGAGGTCATAGAAAATGATTCTAAGGAACTGACTGCAGACATGAATACTACAGGGATAAAGGATAATGCCCAGAATGCTGGTGCATTTGATAACCTCTCTCAAAGGGCTCAAGACATTATGAAAAAGATTTATTCAAGAACAGAAATATTGTCAGATTCAGTTGCAGCTGTTAATCCACAAGAGATTTCAGAAAGTAAAGAACCTAGTGAACTAAAGGAAAAATTACAAGAACAAGCCTCTGTTGTTAACAATGAGCTAGAAAAAGAGCGAGTTTCAAATGGATCTAAACAACTTGGAAATTATTGTGACACAGTATCCTATGGAATATTTACTAAAAGTGCTGAGTCTTTTGTTCCAAATAAAGTTGGAAAGTTAAAACATTTTGATGATGCACATAATATAGGATCCTTTAATAACAAGGAAGAAATACCGGAGATTACTGTTACAGAAACTAATAGAACACAAGTTCCACAATCATTAAACAGATCTGCAGCAACTCAACTTATCAATCAAGAGGATGTGGTAAAATATAATGCAGCAAAAGTTGTTGACAATAATAATGTATGTGATAATTATAGTGTACCTGTTTCAACTCGAAAACGATGGACAAATATTATTCAAACAAGCATTCCAGAGGATGTAGAAGAACTAACGGTTGCTGAGTCTGTTAAACACAAGGACTCTTCAACTTGTTCAGAAGGAAATGATCATGATAAATTACTTTTAAATGACCCATGGTCATCATCAGATTCTGAACAAAGAAGTCTAGATCAGTTTAAAAGAACTGTACATTCACAAAGTTTATCAGCATTGAACACTTCAGAGCAAAGACAGTCTGCATTCAAAACATTGACAAAACAAAACAGTAGTTCTTCAAGTATTTCAGTGCTTGAAAATAGTCCATGGAAAAAGGATTTAACTTCAAATGATTTAGGATTCAGAGAATGTATTGCAGATTCATCACTAAAACCAACAAAATCATCTGAATATTCTAGAAGAGCTAACCTGTCAGTTCTACCTAGTGCTTATTCTTCTAAAGCAACACATTTTACTCCTATTATTATTTCTTTGGATAAGTCTGATACAAAAGGAACTATTAAACAGAAGCCACCAGTTGATAGTGTTAAATTAAAAGCTAGAATTGCAATGGAAGCGATCAAAAAAGGCCCCCAGGTTCCTAAAAAGATCCCTCCACCTGTTACAATGCTTTCAGATTTAGAAAATGATGCAGTAAGTGATGTCATAAACAGTAATTCACCTTCTGCTGCTAAGCTTTTAGAAGATACTAAATCTGATCAAAAGAAGCCAATTGTAACTAAACAAGCAATTCCAGATTTCAAAGATACAATTCCAAGTGCCATCATTAAAAACAGAAAATGGTCTTTTTCAGATACTCAGAAGGATGACCTGAGGAAAGAAATTGAATCAAAATTATCACCTAACATGAGAAAGTCTACTGAAGTTTTATTGTCTAGCAAACCAGTTAATAAAGATGCAAATTGTGTTACTGAAGGAAACATGCAAACAGATACCAGTTTTACAGACACTTCAACTTGTGCATTATCAGGCTCTGCTCTGGTAAATAATAAAACTGATGTAAAAAATAATGGAAATATAGATTTACCATCAGTTCAAGAACATGTACCTTCTATCTCAACAGTGCTGTCTTCTTCCGAACTACAACCACTTGCAGTCACTACTTCCTCTGTATCAGTGTCATCAAATTCAGATCCAGTTACTAACATAGGTAAAAAGATACCATCAATAAATTTAACTTCAACTCAATCTTTGGTATCTACAGTTCAAACAATACCAGCAAATACTTTACCAGTGCCAGTAATTTCATCGCATCAAGTTTCATCTTCCAATGGATTACCTGTAACAACTCAAGATTCTAGAAATACAGTGCCTCAATTGGCAAATATCTCGGGCCCTATCCAACTTTGCCAAGACCCCAAAACTGGACTCTTCCACATTATACCAGTAACAGTTCCAGTTATTGGAACACCTCTTTTACAGTCTTCATTTTTATCAGATGCTGGAAATCAATCCATGTTAATAAGTCCTGCCAATGGTTCTTTGTCTCCAGCATTAGCATCTTCTGCAACTCAACATATGGACTTTCCTGCAATGTCTTCACAAGAAAATCCATCTACATTTTCAGCTAAAACTGATCTTTCAGGTTTGAACTCTTCAGCATTCCGTCCAATTAAACCACATTCCAATCTACCAAGTTCTGTGTCATCTGCACCTTCCGATATTTTTGCCAAAGTTTCTACTGACGTTCTAGAAAAACCTGCCAAACAAGCCAAAGAATATACACAAATTGATAAGACAAAACCAAATAAAAAAGATATTGATAAAAAAGACTATCGAAGGAAATATGATAAGAAGCATGGAGTCATCTCAAAGTTGCCTCACAGGCAAGCCAACCATGGTACTGACTCAGAAAGCAGTGAATCTACTTATCAGGATTCCAGTAAGTTGGGGCATAATGTTCGTATGCCGAGATACATGAAAAGAACAGTGAGATCAAACCGTGTTGATGTTTTCCACGATTCCTCTGAGAAAAGTCGTAGTAAATCTCAAAGTCGGACACAAGGAAAGGAGCGAGATCGGAGCAAGTCGAGAGATCGTTCAAAATCATTAGACCGTAAAACACATGAAAGAGTAAATGGAACTGAAAAGCAATCAATATCTGGACATCTCCATAAATCTAATCAAGATGTCCGAGGGAGAAAACGAAATACTAAATCCTCTGTAGATCCTCGTTCTCATGTTGTGTTCAACCTTAAAAATGACTTTGATGATACAAAGCCATTAGATTCTTTGAATGCTGCAATCTCTCCAACTTCTGTGTCAACAGTTTCGCGTGACAGTGGTGTTCACCTAAGGTACAGCCACTCAAGTGGTGAAGATGTCACAGGACATCCTGATAACCCATTGAAGGATGCATTGGTTGGCAACAAAATACTGAGAAAAGTTGTAAAATTGGTGCGAATAGCATTTGCCTTTGATGGTTATTTGGAAAATGGTGTGGAGGACTTACAAATGGGTAAATATATTTTATTGAATCAGATATCATTACTTAGTTAAACTAGGCAGACAACCATGTTTTTTTGCATAAATGAAGTCACCATACAATTTTCACTTAGGATAAGGACTATAAACCCTAGACCCAGTGTACACAAACAGCTCATGTGCACTTTAAAGAACCCAGTACATCTTTTGAGACAAGTAGGGGGTTACCCCTGTGTACTGGTTCATGTACAATCCCTATCGTGAACAGCTGTGTTGTATGTGGCAAATACTGATGTTAATAATAACTATCACAGCGCCATCTATCGGTCGCTACATGTAAAGTCTTGGCGAGAATAAAACATGGCTTAGTGAACCATGCTAATGGATACTTGTGTATAGACTCATTATTGTTGTTGTGTACGTATGTTGGGAACATACATCATGGTGGCAGCGGTGGGATAAATAGCACTAGTACAACCCAGTACTTGCTACATTATGTGACCCTTTGGGGAGTAGAAACTCATGAGAAAAGTGTAACATCTGATCCACAGAACCATGAGAATTTTCTAGATGGATACTGGCGAGTATATACCTATTCACCATTATTATTAATATTATTATTAAATTAATATTGCAGGTGAATACATTGTATCTCTTGCACACCTCCGATGGGTGACATTTGCCAGTGCAATAACAGAGAAGTTCTGTGATCTTTATTGGGAAGATGATCTACTGGAGAGCCTTTATGAAGCAGTTAATGGTAATCTTCCAGAGAAGACTCAAAGGTATTTTCCATGGTATTCTGGCAGCTCTATAAATCAAATATTCGTGTAGAGGCTTGGACAATTTTTCTAGAGACTTGAGAGTTTTGATATTACTAGCCTTGCACAAGACAGAAAATTGTAAAAACTGAAGCTGTCTGTCCCTCATTGTGTGTATATTTCTAGATGCATTAAACATTAAAGAGTCTACAGTCACAGCTTGTGCAATATCATTATCTTTAAAGAAGTTAGCTAAAGAATTTCATGTTTGTCAAATTATGGACTAAACGCCAGCCTCGGTTGGAGGTAATAAGATTCAAAATTAACATAATCTGAGTAAACTGGAACCATAAATGGCTCAAATAAGCAGGTGTGCTGGGCACTAATCTCTTGTGAGAAAATGAAGTCAGTATTATTGTGCAAAATTTCTTTCGGTTATTAACAAAAAAGCAATGCATTATAAATATGTGGCAGAGCCAAGGCAAATGAGACACAAGTCGGAAAATTGAAAATTGAGTTTTTTATGGATTATAAAACTACACATTATTATCTTTAACATGCAAAAAACTCAGTTTCGTTCGATGATTCCGTGCTAGGTTATGAACAATCGAAGTTCGAACATTCAAAATGTAGGTTTTGAGAAAACTGCATTTGAAAATTGTTTATCTGTATACATTGACTAAGCAAGGTCATTTAAAATTGCATTTTTAAAACATTTTTAATCATATATCTAAAAAAATGTTAAGGTGGTATGAAAGTTGAATGCATAAAATGTATATTTTTTAAATAAAATAAAATTTGAAAAAAATTGACCATTTTTAAAATTCTGCCTATTGTGAAAAACTAGCATTTGCGACTTATGTCTCAATTGGCTTGGCTCTGCCACATATATGAAATTATTATTTTCATCATATAATTTTGCAGACCTCTTGCCATGAGCCCTAGTAGACCAAGACGCAAGACAGAACCAATTGTGTTGTCACCCAGCAATACACCAGATAACTTAGACAGTGATGACAATGCTTCCATTATTGATGACCTTCTCCCAGCAGACAAACCTAGAAGAAGTGTAACTAAAGTGAACAAAATGCTTATAAGATCTGATGTCATAGCACATGCCCAGTTGTTTAAGGAAACTAGAGGAAAAAGGAAAGATGTGAAAATTACTAAAATAGATGAAGCAAAACAAGTGAAGGATAGAACTAAGAAGACAAAAGATCTAAAAGGAATTAATCCTAAAGATCTAGTAGAAAAATTAAATGAATTAGAAAAAAATACCAAAGGTGATATAGAAAAAGACCCAGTTGTTGTCTCGCGGAAGAAGAAGAGGAATAAAACAAATAAATTAAATGAACAAAATATGAAAGATGCGGTGGACAAAGGGAGAAAGGAGCATGTTACATTGAAAATTCATGCTGAGATGAATGAAAAATCTGTAAATAGTAATTCATTGAACACCAGTCAACAAGAGCTGAATAAATCCATGAGTAGTATCACCAGTGGTTCTTCTTACGGATCTCTGTCAAAAAGTCTTGATGAAACTAAAGACCGATCAAAATCTGTAAGCAGTGTTGCAAGTGAGAGATCAGTACAGTCAGATAAGACGCCAGGAAGCATGGAAGTAAATGGTGGCGAATACATTGTGCAGACTCACAGAAAGCCAAAGATGTTGGCACCATCACTCCCGAATCCAACAACTCTTGTACGACACAGTTCTGAATCCAGTTCCAGTTCAGGTGTAGCAACCAAACATAAACTGAAGTCTATGATGTTAAACCAGACAGTTTCACATGCTGGCAGTACTCTGTCTCTTGACACCACATCATCTGGTGTGATAGACAGCCATCAAGGAGTTCTCAAAGCTCAGTCAGTTTCATCAGTAAGCTCAATGTCAGGGTCGACTGAAGGGGATTCTCAGCTTCTACTAAATGCTGGTGTGTTGTATAGTGGGCTTGCTGTTGATCCAATAGTGGAGGATTATACAAATAAACTGGTGGTGAACTGTGAAACACAGCAAGGAATTGAGGCAAAGATAAGGGTAAGTTGATTTGATGATGTGAACTTCATGGAGTACTGTTAAACCTCTTGTAAATGGACACCCTCGGGTCTGGGAAATGTGTCCGCTTACGGGAGGTCACGTTACAAGAATTTCGGCCGATATAGGGCCAAAGTTGTAAAATATATACACCCTTTAGTCTTACATTTCTTGGCCTTCTCAACAGAAATGACCTCTCAAATGTCCAGACACCACATTCTATATTTTATTAAATATTGTTTATCGTTTTAAGATTAGTTCAGTAAAATGATTTGCAGCCATTACAGAATAAGGACAATTTTGTTCAGAAATTTGTATTCGTTGTACAGAAAAATCAGTCCATTTTCCGAGATGTTCGAATATAGGAGGTAAATTAACACAAAAAATCTAAATTTTAAGACAAAAAGTGTCTGCATCCGCTTACGGAAGGTGTCCGCTTACAAGAGGTACCAAATGCATTGATTAGATAGGAAGAACAAACGGGTTTTGAATTAGTGTCCGTTATGGGAGGTGCCCGCTTACAAGAGGTGTCTGCACAGGAAGGTTCAACTGTATCACATTGATGGTGTAACAGTACCATGTGACATCGCTTTATTTCTATAAAACATCCTGCCTGATCATGGTTGTCTATGGTTTAGAATAGGCTTATTGAAATAGGCATTTAAAATTTTAAGTAAAATTATTAAAATAATTTTCAGTAATACATTAATTATTAATCTTTTTATTAATCAATTACAGTTTCTGATAAAAAAGTTAAACTACAGTAAGATAAAATCTAATACAATTACAGTTTCTGATAAAAAAGTCAAACTACAGTAAGATAAAATCTAATACATCTTTTGTTTTCATATCGGCATTGAATACATTTTTTTCTTGTTGCTAAAAATGAATTGGTGTCACCTACATCAATGTGGATAAATAATTAGGAAAGAAAAACTAGGACCATTACTCTTCGTTATTTCGTTAATGATTTACATTCCACTTGTAATAATTTTAACATTATATCTTTTGCGGATGATACAACTGTTTATTATTCTGACTCAAATATTGCAAATTTATTTAACATAATAAATTACAAACTGGTTTCTAATATCTCTAATAAGTTAATTATAAATTTTAATAAAACCAACTATATTTTGTTTCGATCTTATCAACATGCATGTGATATTAGTAAATTTGTTGTTAAGACAAATGAAAATATTATAGAAAATAAATCAAATGTATTATTTTTAGGGGTCATAATAAATGAAGATGATCCTCATCTATGCATTGTATTTTTGTTGTATCTGCATTTGATGAAATAAATGTCGTTGAGTCTAATAAAGTATTTTGGGTTTTTCAGGTTATTGACCAGGAGCTAATGATGGAAAGAAAGATGAGGTCAAAATCACAGAAGTTTTATCAGAAGATGATAGAGGCACAACAAATGAAAGGTAACTACTGTTTATTAGTGATATGTTTCCTACGCTAATCTTTCAATTTTGGTATCCTGAGTTCAAATTGCTCCAGAACTAAGTTTTATAGCTATGCATAACCTCACTTTTTAAGCATACCCTTTGAAAAAAAAAACTGTTAACATGGTAGATAATGGTAACGACAAGGTAGATGTAGGTAGTTAACAGGGTTAACTCTGTAAAAACTGCATATTAAGGGATACTACCAAGGATATGGTCAGCAAGTATACATTGTATACATTGGAAAATACAGCCATTATTTAGAAAAAAAAACCTTCAGGCATTAATAAAATCAATAGACAGGGTAATTATACTACCTTACTGGGTAGGTCCCTGTGGTTTTTGGTAGATCTTCCTAGTAATTTAACATGGTAGACCTACCTAGTAAGAAGGTGTTATTCTTCTTAAAGGGTACCATTATAGTAAGTTTTACCAAGCTCTCCAAGTCTCCTTGATTGTCCTGGACTTTCCAGAATTTCTTATTCATCAATGAGCTCCAGGAAAACCAACATTTTGGTACCAGAATTTAAATTATCAAGAACAGTAAGCAAGCTAAATTATCCTTTTATATATAATAGGGTAGAAATATACTTTATATAGTGAAAAACGTAGGTGATCTAAGTCAACTACTGCTGTAAAGGTTCCAGCATGTACAATTGGTACCTGTACACAAGTTTTATTTACGTTTACATCATGGTGCTCATCTCTATAATAAAGTCCTGAGGAATTTGACTTGTCATAACACTAAAAATTGGGGTATTTTAAAAATATTTACACGTACTTTTGCTATGTTAAAAATCTTATTAAACAATTTTTAAATATATTCATAAGTTCTTAACTTTGATGTTACTTTGATATGAGAAAGTTTATTTGAAAATTAATGTTGATTTTTTTGCCATTTTCAAGTAAAAATACATGTTTAAACATAATAAAACCATCTCTAATATTCACTTCACAAAGGCTACCCTTTGAAAAAAGTAACACCCTCTGAATAGGTAGGTCTGCCATGTTAAATTAGTAAGGAGATTTACCTAAAACTATAGAGAACTACATAGTAAGGTAGTATATATATATTGATTTTATTGATGCCTTAAGGTTTATTTTAAATAATGGCTATATTTGCCTGATATGGTAATTTTTATAGGGTTACCATGTTAACTACCTATATCTACCTTGTTGCTACTATTATCAACCACGTTAACAGAGTTATTTTTTTTCAAAGTGTAATAAACGATTATGGTTATGCAGCATTAACCTTGTAACAAACACATTTAAATGTTTCATTGATTAGGGTAGATTTATTTCCAACAAATGACTGGGCGGTCTCTTCTCTCACGTTGTGGTAGAACAAGTGTTCTCAGAGAAAGACTTAAAGCTGGCAGGGAGGTGTACAATAGTGGCATATGCACCTAAAAGAACTCATCGTGCATCGTTTAGAAACGTTCAGGGTATTTTTGAGGACTTGAGATGTGAGGACTTGATTTCAGTCGACATTTTTCTGCTTCATCTCAGCCTCTTTCATTTTTGAGTATCACCTGCTACCAACATTTGCAAAAAAGTGACCCTAAAGGCCGCCGCACACGTAAGCCAACGGCGCGCGGCAACAGTCACTCGTGCCACCGCTGCACGCCAATAGCTTACGTGTGCGGTGAATTTACGTGCGGCAACGGCGCAGCTACTTGTGCCAACGGCGCACTGTGTGCGGGGGTCGTAATCTTTACCCTTACGCCGTTTATATGGCAACAGGCCCACGCTGCTAAGTGTATGCGCGCGTTAATTTACAACATTACATCTGCCCACAGGCAATTAAAGTATGAACGCGTGCGAACTCATAGCAACGCGCACCTGTTGTCATATAAGGTAAAGCTTACGACCCCCGCACATGGTGCGCCGTTGGCACGAGTACCTGTTAAATATCAAACATGTTAAAAACCTTGCGCTGCGTCGTTGGCGCACGTAAATTCACCGCACACGTAAGCTGTTGGCGTGCACCAGCGGCACGAGTGACTGTTGGCGCTCGCCGTTGGCTTACTTGTGCGGCGGCCCTTAGGGGAGGAGAAAGTTAAAGTTTATTCTCCCACTTCAGTTTAATAATACTTCTAAATCTTTGGATGCAGCATTTCCGAGGTTGGATCCTGCCCTCAACGAACTTTTGACTTCATTATCTCAGAATGGTAACAATTGGCTTCTCTAAATTTAGTAGAATTAGTAAAAAGATCCTCGTTAAGCATGCTGTCTAATTAGTTGCATTTTGTAGAAAACTAGCTTTGCATTGGTTATAAATTGTTTTCACTTTATTGCTGCAAATACCCTTGTAATCCTGTTTATTATTTTGTCTTTATACAGTCTTTCATAGAAGTTTCAAATTTATCAATAAATAAAAGTAAATTTAATCCAAATTTAAAGATATAAAATGTGTGACATATGTAAATAATTTTTATAACAAAAGAATGTTACAAATATAATAATTGTAAAACAGTTTAACTTGCATATTTTTGACGTAGCCTGACTAACTCAAAATAGTAGGCGCCTACATGGGACTGCCATTTTACAGTGTTAATATTACCATCTAGCCGTAAATAATACATCTATGAAAGTTTCACACCTTCTTCAAACCTTCCACTGGTCAGTAGGAAATTATTGTTCATGTTTCCTTTAATTTGCTCCAAGAGTAGTGATGTATTAATAGATTAACACAGCTCATAGACCATTTTTTAAACATTTTTTTATCAATGGTTGATTGTAGTGGAAGTTAGCCAAAAGTCATGACGTAACCCTTAGGAGAGTGGCAAGTCATTGACCACGCAACACGAAGTCTGCAATACTTCGGATATGTGTGCTATAAAAAATCTTTTTTTTCGCATGTACAATTTTTCTATTGGCTTTTATCTGTTTCATTCTTTTTACTTCCTGAAATGCCTTTGCTTTGTTAAATATGGCCTGGAAAATTGAAGTTTTTTCCTGTATGCTTGTAGTTACACTTTTCTATGCACTTGTGATTTTTTGTTGTATTTTGATGTTAAAGGGCAGGTTCACCCAAAAAATTACTATTCATTATTTGTTTTAGTCCATAAAAAGTATATTCAGCCCTATTTGGGAATTTTTACGATTTTTTTTTCTTGAGTCTCATGTATTAAACAATATAATAAAAATAAACTCTAGATTCCATCTCTATTCTTTTACACACAAAATAGCAAAGTGGGTATTTTTTTATTATCAAATAAAAATGGCTACTTTACACTATATAA
>JAOTQE010079592.1:0-15842 GCA_025631205.1 Nesometra sesokonis
TCCCAAAGTTCATGTTAGCCAAAGTTTTAAATAAAAAATCCCATTCTAAACAATCAAATGCTTTTTCAAAATCAAGAAAAAGCATTAATCCGGGTTTCCCATATAATTTAGTGAAATCAATCAAGTCAGAAATAGTTCTAATTGATTCTCCAATAAAACGGCCTTTAATAAATCCAGTCTGGTCTGTATGTATTAAAGAAGGAATTACATTGATAAGTCGATTAGCTAGAGCCTTGGAAATGATCTTATAGTCCACATTAAGTAAGGATATGGGGCGCCAATTTTAAATTTTATTTCTATCTTTTCCTTTTTTTTCTATTAATGTTATTACCTCTTAATTTTGTGAAGGGGATAAATCTCCTTCTGTAATTCCCTTATTTAAAACTTCAACTAAGAAATCTCCAATTTCATCCCAGAAAAATTTATACCATTCACACGGCAATCCATCATTTCCAGGATTCTTATTTTCATTCATTGAAGTCAATGCTTGAAAACACTCTAGTTTACTTACAAAACCTTCACACATATGATTTTGTTCTTCTGTTAATCTAGGAATATCGGGGTAACAGGTACGTTGTTGTCTTGTTTGACACTATGGAATTATGTTTTAGGCCATTTTACAGAAAGTGCATCTGTATTGTTACAAATGTTTTACACTTCACAGAGAACTGAATAAGTATAGATTATACATAAAATTAGAGGAATTTTTGATTACTAGTTTGATGTTTTATTTATTTTATACAACAAACAGGCAATGACTACTGCTGTGGACTCCGAAGAGAGAATTTGGAAAGTTAATGCAGAAGCTCTCGAAAATGCACTTCGTTCACACAGCACTCTATACTCTGTTGTGTTTCCACATCGTATTGATGGCGTACCAGTCCAAGATATATCAGTCTACAATCTACTTCAGGTTCGTTTAGTATATATTATTAATTTCACATTAATTATTTCTCTTGCTATCACATACTTTATTCTGTCTTTTCACATTATGTTGGTGGTATACCAGTTCAAGATTTGTCAATCTGTGATCTGCTTCGGGTCGTATTGTATATTGTTTAATTCACCTTAATTATCTCTGTTCATATCAAAGCTTAATCTATTAATATATTTATAGGTTCAATTTTTGATAGATTGCATCATGTATGTT
This sequence comes from Nesometra sesokonis, assembly GCA_025631205.1. NCBI lineage: Eukaryota > Metazoa > Echinodermata > Crinoidea > Comatulida > Antedonidae > Nesometra > Nesometra sesokonis. The sequence continues at coordinate 1,151 of JAOTQE010079592.1, forward strand.
TGCACTCTAATTTTTTAAACCACCTTTAATGTACTGCAGGATCTAGCCAGGACTCTGTGTCATATTTCTCTCCTATCTACATCATTTATCAGAGGTCCCAAGTTGTAAAAACAGAATTCCTGGAGATTTACTCGTGGTCGTCCTACCACTGTTTGTAATGTGTACCCTTCCTAAAATGTGTACAGACACCCTTATTTATAAGCTCAGTACCTTGCCTGTTATGAAATGATAGTTTGTAACATTTATTGTCAATGATAAAATGTGCCATTACTGTTCCTCAAATCATTACTGAACTTTGCTTATTTTAAGCCAATATTTTGAAATACATAGGCCAAGTTATGTTCCAATTGTGAAAATTTTGCAAAACCTTTTTTCTGGAGAAAACTAAATTCCGGGAGAAAGTTTGATAATTCTGGGAGCCTGGTAGATGATCCAAAATTCCCGGAGACTCCAGGACAATCCTGGAGACTTGGGAGCTTTGATCTACAAAAAATCAATATACAAACACCATCATGAGTAAACAATAGTTGTATGCGTGCAATGTATACTGCATCACAAACTAGTTTCTAAAACAAATAAAAAAGTTGCCACATAAAGGATACATTTCAAGTGTCCGGCACTGTAAAATCTCTTATAACATGTGTGGCAGAGCCAAACCAGATGAGACCAGTCGAAAATGCTAGTTTTCCACAATAGTCAGAAATTTTAAATTGGTGAATTTTATCCAATTTTATTTTATTCAAAAAATATACATTTCATACATTCAACTTTCATACTACGTTAATAATTTTCAGATATATGATCAAAAAATGTTTTAAAAAATGCAATTTAAAATGACCTTGCTTAGTTAATGTATACTGATAAACAATTTTCAAATACAGTTTTCTCAAAAGTTCTCTTTTAAGTGTTCAAAATTCGATTGTTTATAACTTGGCAAGGAAACATCTTATGAAACTGATTTTTTTTACATGTTAAAGATAATAATGTGTAGTTCTATAATCCATAAAAAACTCAATTTTCAATTTTCCGACTTAATGTCTCATTTGCCTTGGCTTTGCCACATTTGGGATGTGACTTCAAGTGATTAAGAAAGATGTCAGCCTTCAAGGAAATTGTATTAAACCAATTTTGTGTTTTCATCTTTTCCAAGCATTAACTTCCATACCATATTTTTCAACAGTTTGCACCAGTTTTATTAGTAAGCTCAGTCCAGACTATCAAATTTTATTTGGCAAAAAATGTGTATACCCATATATGGTAATGATATATCCATGTGTGGTCATGATATTAAATGTCATTATGACCATATATAGGTATATCAAGGGTTTTGTAAACAAAATTTGGTAGTCTGGACTGAGCATTAAATATTTAACTTTACCACAGGATTATCAGTGGCGGATCTAGAATAGTGATTTGGTGGGGTTAAATCCTGATTAAGGTTTTGATGAGCAAAAAAAAACTACTTTCAATAAGAGGTCTGCCTTTGTGTCTTAGGAGTTTCTATATACAGCTGCTGTATATCTATTTTTAGGAGGGGGCTTAAGCCTGTTATGTCCTCCCTTCAATCTGCCACTGATTATCAATTGTTTAAATAATAATAATAATATAATAATGACATCATCAGCAATAAGGTATACCTTCCTGTAGTGACCAACATTACAGTATTCCAGGAACTGATAGAAAATAAATTTTGTGAAACAGAAAGTAAAACTTCATGATTACAGTGTTTTGCTCCTATGTACACAATATGGTAATTAATTAATTTGTCAGTTTATAAAGTGTTGTGTAAACCCTGAGTCGAGAGTTTTATTGCTCCAGATTACAGTGTTCAATACTGTTAAAGTGTTGTGTAAACCCTGAGTTGAGAGTTCTATTGCTTCAGACTAAGTGTTCAATACTGTTAAAGTGCACAATATGCAGGCTAGGCAGCTCAGGAGTAGAGGCCTGCATGCCGGTAGCTCAGCTGCGCCTTTCCTCGATGTTGACCATTTCCCATAAGGCTTTGCAGACTGTGGCATCTCCTCTGCAACCAGTAGGTGCTGCACCATATTGCGAATCCACTAAATTAAGCAATATAAGATAAGATAAGACAACATTTATTGTCCCATATAAAATAATAATAATATTTCAGTGCCCACCTCTTTATACTGTCAGTTGTTGCTCATAGTTTAACTTCTGCTACAATGAAATACTGTATGAGTCTTTGTATTGTAAAATACAATTCAATGTTTACTACATATTACAAAATGTAAATTTCCAATCAATAACTTGAGAAATACTGTATATAATCTATGCAATGTTTGTTTGTAGATTGTATCATTGTCATAAAATATAAAAAGTGTGGATCAATCCACGCCAAGGTAACAGGGCATTAAAGTCTTAATCACTTTTGTACATGATACTGTTGCGGTCCAGTTGGTTTTACTATATAAACCATGTGGTTTAATCCCCACCACTTCAGTGTATTTAAGCCCTTACAACAGTTTTCCTACTAGCGATTTAGATGATGGGATGAGTTGGGTAGATAGATTTTAACTCAACCATAAAGCATAAAGCTTACTACTTTACTGAGGTTGCTGGTGCTATTATTGTGGTGTATAGATGGTAAAGAGTGTTTTCTTTCAATGGATTAAACTGCAACAAAAGTTGAAAACAGAGAATGATGATATAGTCCATTACTAAAAGCTTTAATAACAGAATCCATAACATAACAACACAAATAATAATAATTTCATATATTTTATAGCAACACATTTCAGTTATCCTTTTAGCATCATATAATAAAACCAGAATGTTGAAGGGAATGATCGTTAGTTAAATCTGGTATTCTATTTGTACTGTACCAAACATAAGAATAACAGAAACCATATTAAAAGCTTATATTGCAGCAAGCAAAATTTTATTGAAAAAAAAAAGTAATAGCACTTAATCATGCAATGTAAACACAGACCATCACAATTTATTATTAACACACTTTAATTTGGAATAAAAAAACTATGTTCAAAATATTGTCAGCCCTCGTAATAACTTTAAAAATGCATTTTTGTGTAATGCCACTAAATATAGGATTAAAAATATGATTTCCTGAACTTTAAAAAATACAATATTACATGCCATAAATTAAACCTTACATAAATATTCACAATAAATATAAGCATAAAAAATTGAATATTTAATTGACAACAATGGTTAATAGTAGCATGGAACCATGTCTTAAAATGGCATGAACCTACTGTACTAACAACCAACTTTGAAGTTGATTCCAGAAAAGTAGTGATAATTTGTACAAAGTAAACCTGTAATATACAAGCAATAATTTAAAAGAACTGGCCTCTCACTTTAGCAAATACTAGCAAATAAGAGAGATAAATACAGCTTAAAATTTATAATATACATAACTATTTTCATTATTTCATTTTTTCTATTGGAGTGTTAAATATGTGTTTATATTTTAAATATTTTATTTATATGTTCGTTGCTGTCCCACAAGACATAATACTTTAAAATGATACTGTTAAAAATAGTATAATAAGGTTCTTGTTAATTGGAATCATAAAAATATACTAACATTGAAAATAACAATTTACATTAATGTAGTTTTGATTTTATCATGATATTTTTTGTAGGCCTATTCACCTTTTGACGTGTCTAAATTGTTCCTGTGGCAATCAACAAACAATCTAGCAATCAGGGAACAAGGTATGTGCTAATTTAAAGTAAATGTATTGTTAAATTTGAAAAGAAACACAACGGTTTTTAATCTTCACATTGTAGCCAACATACTACATTTAATTACAGATGTGGCCTTTCGGCCCCATATTAACAGACATGTTTTGGTGAACCAACCACCATCCTCAGTGAACACATTTTCGATAGCTAGCATTGTATTTATACCAGTGGCTAAATTCTATGCATTTTTGCCTTACTGATCCATAACCACGATAAAATACTTGATAAATGTAAGTAAATTAGGCAAAGTGGCTATTACTAGGACTTAAACGTAGTTTAAAGTGACAGAGTTAAGTTTACATGAAAAGGCTGTTTGTTAAGAGAAGGTTTCTCCCATTTGATATGTGTGGCCTCCTTAATCTTAAGGGCCACCATAGTTCGGGCGGAGTCTAACACAGTGAAATTGTAAAGCTAATGCTTTACAATTAGGAGAACTTTTGAGGTGTTTTAAAATATGCGAGTTATTATCCACCATCAAGTGTTCCCGTATGTGTGTAGAGAAATGCTGGCTTGTTTCACAGACGTGGCAGGCATTACAGCCTGTACATTTGAATTTATAAACTATGCGTGAACAAAGACCAGATGAAATGGGATATTTTAAAGAGAAAAAAATTTTTATTTGAAAAGAACTCAAGAGGTTTGTTTGGAAATTTATTGCTGTATTTACATTTTATTGCCAAATTGAATTAGTGTGTTAGTTTACTAGTTCTTAAAATTGGTATACTTTAAAAATCTACTTTAAGAATTTATATGCATCTATTTACCATACCATTTATTATAAGTGAAGGCTTTTTCATCAAATTGCATGTAAACAATTAATTAATATGACATTAAAATGGAAATATATATACCATTCTTGAATGAGTATTGATACTGTATCTTATATTAAATTATTTATTTTCCAAATCAAAGTTGTGATAGACCAAAGTCAAGTTAAACTCAAATATTGCTGGCCGAAAATTTAGTATCAGTTAAGAACCATTGAACCAGTTCTTCTCTATTTGATAGCTCAGTCTAATTTTTGCAGCCCTACATTAACAATTTTGGAATTTTCAATATTTTTAAACGTTTTCTGAATAAATATAAACATGCATATACATTGTAATATAAATGTTGAATGTTGCCATACAGAATCCAAAGTAGCATTGAAGAATATTTGAAATAAGAATTATTAATTAATGATCAATCTGGCTTAAAAAATATATTTCAAGGCAAGTTTGGCTTTATATGCATCCATTAACCATATTGTTTATTATAAGAGAAGGTTTTTCTTCAAATTGCATTTAAAATGCTTATAATTAATTAATGTGACATTTAAAATATAAATATCCATTCTTAAATCAGTGTTGATACTGTATCTTATATTAAATTATTTATTATTTATTTTTCCAATATAAACATTACAAAGTTGTGATAGATCAAAGTCAAATTGAACTCAAATATTGAATCATTGGACTAGTTCTTCTTTATTTGATAGCTCAGCCTAAAAGAATTAAAGTTCAGACCAGCTTTTTACAGCCCTGCATTAACAATTTTTAAACTTAAATATTTGTAAACCTTTTCTGAATAAATATAAACATGCAAGTAATAATAAGTAAATGTTAAATGATGGCAAACTTCGAATCGAGAGTGGAATTGAAAAAGTAGTTGACATAAATATTTGTTAATTAATGGAAAACACATTAATCTGACATGAAAAATATATTTCACTTAGGCAAATTCAACTTAAGCATGTTTGACAGTATTAGTTACAAATTTCTAAATTTTATAAACTCTGAAGCAGTTTTGTGAAGGGCATACTTTAAGCAGCATGCCATCATCATTAGCTATGATGCTCTCCCATTGATATTGTCCAAGGTCTCCATAACAAGGTACAAGCTTCACAACTTCTTTACTGTCAATATCCAACAGCACTGCCATCGTCTGTTCAGCATCATAAACAACAAGATGTCCCTCGTTAGTGATGGTAACGGCAGCAGCCATGTCAAAACTTTGATTACAACAATTAAATGTCTTAATGCACTCTCCATCCTCATTAAGCTGCTGTATGCGGTTGTTATAACGATCACATACAAATATTGTTTCATTATATAAGCAAACATCCACTGGAGTGTCAAATTTACCTGGTTCTGTCCCACGTCCACCAAATTCTCTGAGTATCTTCCCATCATAGTCCAAAATTATTAGGTTGTGGTTGACACAGTCTGTGACATAAATACGTCCATTTGCATCTACTTCCAATCCGATCGGCTTCTTCATTGTATCAAGTATAAAGTTGCTGATTTGGTTTGCTTTTGAGTTTAGAATTTTGATTTGTTTTGTATTTCTGAACAGAATGATTAGATTATCATCCTGATCTATAACAATACTTGAGTCTCCGTCAACATCAACTGAAATTGAGCCTATACACTCGTGTGTCATGTTGTATTTTAAAATGCGTTTATTCTTTGATGTATCTGCTACAAATATGTTACCATTGTTGTCAATACCTAGGCCTGATGGTCTATTGAGCTGGTAAGCTTGTTGTGTACGCCCCACTGCTAAGTACTGTCTAACTGTAAGTGTTATTGGACTGCAGCTAACTACAGTCTTATTCATACCAATATACAGCTTATGTTCTCCTAGTTCAGTTGGTATGTACCTGATGTTGTATATCTTATCACTCTCTTGTACGACATCACATTGAACTGTTTCTCCACTTGGACAGTCCAATTCAGCCTCTATTGGTAGGTTGGCTGGCATTGATCTGGTCTTTCTATATGAATCAATAGCTGTTAATGTCACTTTGGATGGTTTCTTACAAACCTGAGGATGGACGGTGGTTTTAAGTTTACAAGTTGGAATGCTTAGTGGACTGTTCTTAACATGTACTCCATCCAACATTACATGTGCAACATATATTCCAGAAACCTTAGGATCAAACTTAATCTGGTATGTACCGTTTTTCATATCATACACATTGTGGGGAACATCAGTGGATGTCTTTGGTGCTTTTACTACCACTGAAAGATTCATACCACCATGGGTGCATTTAGTTCCCTTATAGTTAACCATGTGTACATTAAATGTACATTGGAATTCTGGAAATGCTATTGTATCTTCACAGTAACTTAAGTATGGGATTGCAGAATTAAACTGAACCTGAGCAATACCACTCAGGCATCCATCAAGTCTGTCCTGAGCATTGTCTGTCTGCTTAAATCCCATCATTTGTGGTCCAATGACTTGCTTACTTAATGGAGCAATACTCAACTCCTTCATTACCTCCACCATTTTACACTTATTTTGCACTAAGTCCTTATCATCGATGTATTTTATAGCTTTACTCGCCACATTCTCCATTTGCTTAGCACTTTCTTTTATTGATGAAGCTTTTCTATTTTGAATTTCAACATAGTCTTTCATTTCTTTGGCATATTTGTTGATTTCTTGAAGAGCCATTTGTTCTCTTTGTTGGATTGTGTTGTAGCAACTTTGAAAGAAGTCTTGTAAACTTTGTTTAACCTCTTTTGTTGTTTCCTCGATTTGTTCAATTTCTTTTGATTTGTTCATTTCTAAGGCTGTCCACTGCTTGCTACTTACTTTCATGTCACGTATACTACATTGCAACTCTTTTCGACATTGCTCTGCTGCCCTCTTAAGATCAATCACTGAATGACCATGTGCCTGAGAATGACCTTCAGCACATGATGTACAGATTGCCTTCTGACATGAATCCTTTTTGCAGAATTTCTCGATTTTCTCGCCATGGGTTGGACAGAAATGATTTCCATTTAAAACATTCTCTTCACCGTTTTTAAGTTTTGTTGCCAATTGATCACAAGAGATGACTTCATGCTCCTCTTTGTTTTCATCATGTTTACCACTGCAGTCCTTGCAGAGGAACTTTGAGCAATCTCTACACCAGTCTTTAGCATTCTGATCACCATCACATTGCTGGCACTTGGATATTCCTCTAATAATATTATCAATGTCTCTCATTATCTGTGGTAGATTGTTATCAGGTAACCCTTCATCTCCTAACACTGGAACCTCTTGTTGTTTACCACAGCCTTCAGTTGGACATTTATACGTATCGTTACTAGTCATTGTCTTTTCAATGCAGCTTTGACAAAACGAATGGAAACATGCTAGATATTTGGCTTTGTGATTGGTTTGATCATACTCCTCCTGACATTGACTGCAGTGCATAAGATCTGCCTCTTCAATTGCATTCATTCTGGTTTGTTTTTGTTTTTACTCTGAAAAGAAAAAGAAAGGAAAACTATTAAAAATATTTAATGAAGAATACTAAAAAGTTAGAAAAATTTGAGTTTTAAGTCACTCCTTAAAGATAGGTACTACAGTTGATCCCTCCATAAGACAAGCATACACATGATGGATACAAATGATGCTCTACAAAAAACCAAGATTTCTAACAAGATGTACGGAGTTTAATTAGAGACTTAAGGCCTGTTTACACTATGACAATAATGATTGACAATAAAGGCATGCAAAGACGTTTTTCTTATAAAAATACAAACAAATATAGAAATTTTTTTTGTATACTAAAATGACAGGATAAATGTATTTTCAATGAAAATTTTATGACATCATTTTTTGTGATGAATCTCTTTATGTATACATCTTTTAGACGAGATGATTAGATGACCAGATCCTGAATCTTTTTATGTATACATCCTTCATAAGAGGTCATTAGATGACCAGATCCTGGATCTCATCTTGTATACATCCTCAGAAGAGATAATTAGATGACCAGATCCTGGATCTCATCTTGTATACATCCTTCATAAAAGATGATTAGATGACCAGATACTGGATCTCATCCTCCATACATCCTTAAAAGAGATGATTAGATGACCAGATCCTGGATCTCATCTTGTATACACCCTCAGAAGAGATGATTAGATGACCAGATCCTGGATCTCATCATATAAACATCCTTCCAAAGAGATAATTAGATGACCAGATCCTGGATCCTGATGAGAAATCTAATCATCTCTCAGTCATGTATGAGAAAAATTATCTAGTTATCTGAACATCTGAGTGGCACTTTTAAGCTTCCATAATTTTATTTCGTTTTTTTTTTTTTAAACTTCAAGAATTCAAGAAGTAAAACTGAAACATACCATATTTACCATTGAATCTTTGTTATTTTTCTAAATTGTGTTTATGATTTATGTTTGTGTTGGTATTATGACTTACTTTAATTTCTGCAATTTGTTTTTAGTACACTTCATAAGTTTCTGAAGACTTATTTACATTTAATTAGTCTGAATTGTGTTTAAATTTATTTCATCATTGTGTTTAAATAATGTTTGTTTTTTTAGTTTCACTATTGGAAGCTGACTAATAGTACTGTATGTTTTGTTATTAGTTCTTGTGAACATTACAGGATTTGACATTGTGACAATCCTGTGGTTGCCTGCAGTACTTTCTGTCTCCTGTTTATTATTTCCTTTTTGGAATAACATAGATTTTAAAAAAGGATTTTTATTTATTTAACAATTTGCTAACCACTAATGTAGAAGAATTCTTTTTAGAATGACATAAATATTATTGTGGTCTTCCTTTGATTTTGATATGTCCAACCAATTCCAAGAACATTTAAAACAGTTTACAGTAAATTTAAAGGGAATGTAAGTAAGTAAATACATTGTCCAAGCTTGAAGGCTCATAGGGCTGGAGCTTATTTCCAGTTTCTGTAGCGAGAAGCAGATAAGAGTATGATACTCCCCCTGGATGGGACGATAGTCCACCGCAGGTTACTTCTCAGCTATTTGCCGGTACCCATCGTGCAGCTGGGTAGACTGAAGCAATGTGATGGGATTCTGAACCACAACCACTGGGCCAACTGCACACAAAGGGAAGTAGTGAATACTAAAATTTAATCAATTGAGTTGCCACGCTAGGTCCAAATTTTTCTTAGCGAAAATGGCTAAAGTTTGCCGATTCTTTTTTTAGCCAATTTATAAATTTTTTAAAAAAACCAATAAAAATGGCTGCAAAATAGACAGCTTTTTGAGGTTTTCATTTAGCCAATTTGGCAAAAGAAGTCATTTTTATTTTAGCCAAATGAAAATTCCAGTAGCCATGACGACATGGCGAATAGTTAAAGTGAGCATATTGTAGGTTGGGTCAACTACAGTACGGTATGTTGGAAACGTATTTTATGTATAAATCTACGGATGTATATTTGAAATGTGTATTAAATGGATGCACATCATTGGCCCAACCCTACATCTTCTGATACATGGATACAGTAGCTTCCTCCATAGACTAGTAAACTAGGTAGACAAACTTTTTTACAGTAAATAATACAATTACTAAACAATATTTATATTTTATTTTTTTTTATTTTAGCTATTAATAAGCTTTAACAAAGTTTTTAATTTACAGTACAAATCTATGGTATTTCCTGTATTAACCAATTTATAAAATGTTTGCTACTAATTTACAGAATAAATGTCTCTACAGTAGCCTATATGGGACCGTTCACGTGACACCGTTATTTAGTGGTTTAAAAAAATCCTGGTTTAGCCCGAACGGGTGTTAATTGCAAGCCGCCCGTGGATTTAACATAGAAACAGCCTGATATGTCAACCCTGCAATTAACTGGAAAGTTTTCGCGGCAGGGAACCTTTTTTATGACTTAATCTGTTTTTAATCACTTTACCAATGTTTTCGATTATGGCATATTTTTATATTTATGAAGAGTAGTGCAGTTGTTTGTATTCATATTAATTTCAACCCTAAAATCTTTTATTTGTGGGAGAATGGGCCATTGGAGATCGTTAGAGATCGTAGTACATAAGGTTGCTTCAGTAAAATTGCAGCAATCAGTGCCATCTCTCGCTATTTGATATCAATTTACCATTTTATAAAATCTAGTACAGTACAGTAAAAAAATTTACAATAGTGTAAAGTAAAGTTACTCGGATTCGTAGTGCAGCTTTTAGAAAACAAATAGAATGATTGGAATCAACATCGCCTGTATCATTAGCTTTTTTTCTAGTCATCTGGTGTTGTTAGAATTCAGAGTTTTGCGCGAACAGACATACCACTCGTGGATAACAATCAGATTTTTACCCTATGTTTTTTTTCCGATTCTCGCCTGAACGGGCCCTATGATACCTTCAAGAATGCCAACCATAGGCCTTATGGAATTCGTATTGAAGAGCCTATTATTAAAAGTTTGTTTTTTTCATGAAATGTTTTCAAAATAGCAAAGTATATAAAAAGTAACTTGTTCATAAATTATTAAAATTTATTGGCTTATTTTAATGAGGCACATGACACTAATGTCACATTACAAAAAAGAAATACTGGGATTCCTATTTTAGTTTTAAATTTACTACTCCTAATTATGTCCAAGTAAACTAGGGGCCAATTCGGGCGGAATTTTTTCATTGTTTTATTCTGTTATTAAAATATTTCCCGGTTTCGTCCTAACTGGTGTTAATTTCAGACTGGCCGCAGATTTAATATCAAAACAGCCTGATATGCCAACCCTGCAATTAACTGGTTATTTACTGGTAACAATTCACAGCAGAGAATCTTTTTTATTACTTAATCTGTTTTTAATCTCTTTTCCAATGTTTTACTCAATTTGAACATGGTTGAAAACGAGTAAGAAACCTATTTGTTTATGTTTATGTACAGTAGTGCACCGTTTTCCCTATTCAAATTTTTTTGACACCCTAAAACATTACATTTGTTGGAGCCTAGACCATTGAAAATCATTAGAGCCCAGAATAGTTCATAAGGTTGCTCCAGTAAAATTGCACTGATCAGTTTCTCGCACTATTTGGTATATATTTATCATTTTATTAAGTCTAGTACGGTAACAGACTAACAATAGTGCAAGTCACTCAGATTTGTGGCGCAGCTTGGGAAAACAAATAAAATTATTGGTATCTACATGACCGTTACCATTAGCTATTTTTGCTAGTCATCCAGTGTTGTTTTTAATTCAGAGTTTTGCGCGAACAGACATTACCACTAGTCGATAAAAATTGAATATTTAGCATGTTTCTTTTTCTGATTCACGCTTGAATGGGCTCTAGGACTCAGCCTACTTAAGTACAGTAGGTTAATAATTTGAATTTCAGAAATAATCCAGGATCACCATTGTGGTAGACTATACATTTTGGATACAATGCAGTACACTTTAGGTACAAATAAATTGTGGTTTCTCCATATTGTGGTTCACTTTTTACTATAGTGGTAAAATACCACATTTATCTATGTTAATCTTTTGTAATTCCTTTGCAGTGAACCATAGATGGACCCATTTGGTGTTCCTTGTATCCAGCAGGTGTGGATCCATGATTGTGATTTAGGGGGCTTAAATCCCCATTTTGGTTTGAGAAGCACAAAAAACCCTGCTTGCAATAACAAGTCTGACTTAAGCCTCCAGGAGTCTCTATATATGACCACTGTGCATGGTTTTTATTAAAGAATATAAACACTATATGTAATGTATGTTGTTGAATGATTAACATGGATGTTTCATTGTCAATTAAATACTGGTAATTATAATGCAATTATAATTGTAACTTTATACTTCAGTTAAGAAGTTGAAAAAACATGCAATACAAACATTGGTAAATTAAAACTTGACTCGTAAACAGAACTTTCCAGTAAGCCATGGTGGGACTTACTAAACACCACAACACAGGAGAACCACCGGAGGCTAGCACAGCCTAATATAATCACTGCCGGAGAGTATTAACCTATATGAAATTGCTTAAAAATAACAAAATACAGTCAACTCTCCAAATACCGGACACCCTCGGGCTGGCAATTATTTTACGGTCTTCTGGAAAGTCTGGTTTTCCGAATTTAGAATTAAGATAATAGAATAGGAATAGAAAAAAATTGGGACTTTTAAAAAAGTCCGGTTTTTCGTGAATTGCGGTTTGCGGAGAGTCCGGTATTGGGAGAGTTGACTGTATACATTTCAAAGCTTAAATTCCTTGAGAAATTGTTGGAAAATCTAGATGAATGTTGGAATAGTCACTGATTTGTTTATTATCCTTATGCAAATTGATGCAGGTAAATATACTCCAGTGATGAGATTTTGTATTCTATTAGGCTCTTGATGTCGCCGGTGGTTCTCTTGGTGTCTCCGGTGGTTCTCCGGTGGTTCTCTTGTGGTTGCCGGTGTTGCCAGTGGTAGTTAAGATCGAAACCCGGAGGTCTCCTCCATGAGTAAACCAAACAAAGGGGACTGTCTGCAGGGTGTTCGGAATTCCAGAGTTGACTACAAGTACCAAAGTTACAATGCATACACAATAAATACAGTACATACATGCCACCATTTGAATCTTGTCAATTAGAATGCACCCAATAAATACAATACACTCCACCTTATTGAACCTTATAATTAATGCACCCAATCAATACAATACACTCCATCTTATTGAACCTTATAAATTAATGCACCCAATCAATACAATACACTCCATCTTATTGAACCTTATAAATTCTAATGCACCCAATTACAATTCAATACAAAAATGAATCTTTGTACTATATTTATTTGAGTATCCTTACTATAATTTAAGCAAACTTACCTATGCTACCTGTACAGTACTGTATATATTGCTCTGTAAATTCCTGCAGTTCTTTTATAGACCCTTGTTCCTGTTGTGCTATTGTTCATCCATGTTTATATATCATATTGTGCGCTTGATACCAGCCACCTTTAGGCTATTCCATTATCCTATGAATATTTAATAACATTAATTAAAATCAAAATGGTATTTAATATCAACAAGAATTATTATTGTAGAGCATTTAATTAATAATATCTTTCATTTTGTAAAATGACAGCAGATTTCATGGAAGTTAAATGTTGATTTTATAAACATTCCTATATAATGATATTATAAATACCCCAATAGAATAATGGATTATTCCTCTTTGAATCCCTGTTGACTTTTTACCAAAATTTTCTACAATGTATTTCCTCGTGCTGTTAAATCCTGTTAAGCCTGGTAATACCAGGACCTCACTGAGATCCGTTTCTAAGTGTTGTTGCTTAATTGTCATAATTTAAATATAACTTGGGGGTGTTCTCAATTGATAATTAAAATATGGTCAAAGGTTATTCATGAAAAAAAGGAAGGTAAAGTTGATTGTGCTTTCCAAATTATTGTATTAGAAACATGAAGTCACTTGCTGCTAATCAAATGCACTGGTCACAAAAGATGATTATTACATACAAATGTGGCTAGGTCAATCCTGTGATCATAATGATTAAACAGAATTTAATCCTAGCCATCCTGAATAAGTGGTTAACCTAAACATTGATGTATATATGATGACCTAACATTTAGCCTGAAAGGTCCTGGATCAGTTGTAGTAAGGTCACTGTACTTCTGCTTTTCAACAGCACTTAATGCTCAATATTCAGCCACAGACTTAAGGCTTACTCTGCCCCACCCCCTTTTTGCTTGGCAGAATATTATTTGTACCCAGCTGAAAAAAAAATTGTTTACACATTGTGTTCTTTTCAAAGTACATCAGAGAGTATAGAGAACAATTTCCTGGGCCCTATAGGCAAGGCCAGAATCCAAGAATAGAATGTTGTAAGTTAAAATCTAACCTTTTTGTCTGACTTGGCATCGGCTGACTTAATCCTCAACTAAATCTGCCTAGCTATTAACAAAATATCGAAAAGTTTAATTTTTATTTGTTCAAAAAGTTACACTATCAGTGGCGGATCCGGGGGGGGGGGGGTTCTTGGGGGTCACGTGACCCTCCTTGGTGAAATTTGAGGGTCACAAGGTCTGTGTGACCCCCCTAATAAATGATGAAATGTGATTTACTTGTAGTAATTAAATTTAAATTTTCGTGGCTTAGAAAATATAAGGGTTAACGGTGGCGCACTTTACCATAACTTTAATTCATACAATTCCGTTAAATTTACCCAGCGTGATATTAAATGAGCCAGGTG
>JAOTQE010079603.1:0-15841 GCA_025631205.1 Nesometra sesokonis
GCTCATAGGGAATTTGAGATAAGCTCTTAACAAAAAACGGCAGAAAGAAAGAAGAAGAAGATGATGATGATGATGATTGATCTCGTACAGAAACAATAGCTGATCCGTGTAGCGGATCAGCTAATTAAATTCAAGTTGCTATGACCATTGATTGCCAAGATACTTTGATTTTATGCAAATAAGGTCAAAGGCCAAATAAGATGATTTAGTCAGAGTGCATAAGAATATTCATATTCCGAACAATTTAAGACCAAATTAAAGTTTCCGTGACCATTGGTTGCCACGGTATCTACATTTACCGTAGTTCCTCGGGTATAATCCCACCTCGGGTATAATCCCACCCCGACTTTACGATCACCGTCGAGTACCAGAGGTTCCCCGGGAACAGTCCCAGTGTATAACTTACGTCAAAAGGCCTAGTCTACAACTGAGTGGTAATGCAAATAAGATCAATAAATCTAACATGATCATTCCAGTCATATTTCGACAAACCTTTTCATTAGAGTGCATACGAGTACGCATATTCTAAACAAATTTCTACCAAGTTTTTTTGATAATGGTTATAAGGGTAAAAAAGGTAAAAAGTGGTATTTTCTGTTACTTTAAAAGTTTTCATTAGAGTGAACAGGAGTATGCACATTCTGTGAATTGTTTTTGTGACCATTCGTTGCCAAGGTGTATATAATTCTATGGAAATAAGGTCATGGTCAAAATGGCATTTCATACGATGTTGTCAGAAAATTTGCCACTACAGTAAATAGGAATTATATACTTTCTGTACGATGTTAGACCAAAATCAAGTTTTCATGACCACTGCTGGTCAAGATATAGAAGCTGTATGAAATATTGGTCAAAATTATCCAAAAAGTATATTCAAATAATGGCAAAAGAAAATAAAATTGTTTATTAGAACAAATATAATGTGAATGTTCCGAACAATTTCAGAGCAATTTTAGTTTATAAGATTACCAATAACAGACCCATGTGTGAAATAGGGTCAAAGGTCAAAAGTGGCATTTGCGATCAATGTAATGAACAATTAACTCTTTCTTATGCCTCATAGGAACAGTATATTCTAAACAATTTGACAACAAAATTAAATCTCTAGGATGACTAGTTGCTGAGTATTCACAATAATGTTGCGATTACCAAATTCAAAATGGTCAAAAAGATTAAAAACAAATCCATGGGACAATTTTTGGTCTTAGGAACATCAACATTTGTAAATAGACATTGGGGATTGCAAGAATCCATGTTAAAAATACATATCATTCAAGTTCACCGTAAATTCATTTTTCAATTCGACTAATTAAGTAATCTGCTAGTTAACTGTCAACAAAATTTTCTAAACTGTCCAAAAACTAATTAGGCATCACTTATCAAACAATGTTGTTAAATATGTCACAGGCTTTGACATCAGTGGTAAAAATAAAAATGTTTACATTTGTCGTAGACATGTTATGACATTAGTGGGCAAAGAGACTTACATTTGTCGTAGATAATTTTTGACATTAGTGGTTATTTTTACATTCATCGTTGATGGGCTATAACATTGGTGGTTATTTTTGCATTGCCGTAAACGTGTTATGACATTAGTCGGTATTTTTGCATTTGTAGTAGGCGATTTATGATATTAGTGAATATTTATACATTGTCGTACATTTTTATATTGTAGGTTTTACAAGGATGCGGTGTGTGGAAACGCTCACTGTGGTCGAGTTTAGTAATGATATTGATACATGACAGGAGTCTGACCCCTGAAACGCAATATTTTACATGATGTTTTAATCACTGAATCACCATTTTTTCTTTTCTTTTTTCCTTCTAATCTATCATTTATTTTATTTTATTTTTATGTTTCAGTTCCAACCTAATATTAATAAAAATAATGATAATTTAGTACTAATGTTTAGAAAATTTAGAATATGGCATTCACGGTTGGAATCATTGAGGTGCGATAATTTTAAATTATACTTCTCTAGATGCTCATAATGGAACTAATAAACATTGACTTTTACATCATGTCTAAATTCAATGCAATTGAAGCATGACTATGTTACTATTTGAAAGAAGGACGTCTGTAAACTTGGTCCGAAATTTATAACCTGGAGACCTATGCAATATCTGGATGAGAGTGCGTATACTTTTTGTGCAGTTAAAATGTGTTTCTTTTCAAGTGATTCACAAGGATGACAAGTTTTTATTAATCCAGCTTCTACTTTTAGTACATTTAATCCTCGAAGGCCCCCACATCCTTGCTCGCACACGTAAACGGGTAGTCGGCACAGACAATCCCAGCCCCACTGTAGTTGGTGTTAAGGTTTACATTAATTTGAAATTCCCAAATGCTCACAAATGACACTGCCAGGCAGAATTGAAATGGGTTATATTATTTAGTTTTAAGAGGGTTTTGGGGTGAACGCAGCCAAGCCCCCCCCCCCCAACTCATGTTTTATGAATTTTAGCTTATTTCAGTAAGGATACTTTTTTTCTTTTTTAAACAGGCAATGAAGGGGGTGGGGTATGTGGCTATCAACGTTATTCACCCCAAGATCCGGCCAACGTTAAGTGTGCGCCGGGTTTAAGGATTTTGCTTATGGTTTTCGGGAAATACTGATCCTAAGAAAAGTGCCGCACATGGAAATGTGTTCATCTATATTGCTTAATCGTGGGCCAGGTATTAATGATTTTATGGAAACAAGTCTTTTGTAAGAAGGCAAAGATTGATATCGATTGTGCAAATTTACTTAATATAAGTAGTATTTGAAATATTTGACTCCGGTTCATTAATTAAAACAAAATTACCGGTTTTTGTGTTTTTCAGAGATTCAGGCATGCATTCCGTCACCGTGTGTTAATGGCGTTTGTCGGTTGGCGCCAAATGAGCCAGGTGGATATAGGTGTGATTGCGCTGGGTCTGGTTATACAGGCAAGACCTGCAATGAGGGATACGTTACAACACCCGATTGGCCAGATGTTTGGGTGGGACATATTCGTAATGACATACAATTTGTAGCTAAACCTAAACAATTACTTGATTTGATTATTGTGACGGATTCTGACAGCGTAGTTATTTTGCCAAACGAGCTATCATTTACCTCCGAAATAAATAATCTAAGTGTTTCTATTCGAGGAGTTAACCAAGGTTTCGTAAGAATTTCGTATGTATTGAGAGGGAAAGAAGCCGCTGAATTTACTACACCAGACGATGACGAGATATTTGTATACAAGACCAATTCTCTGAGTGAGGATCACAGAAGATTTACTACTGGTTATCAATTGCCCTCGGGATGCTTTATACTAAAAGACCAATCTATGTGTACTGACCTGATATCAACCGAGGAATGGCAGGGGAACGATGTTTTAGAAACTAGTGGAATTTCTTCTTTGGCAACAGACATACTCGAATTGCCCCTCAGTTTGTCCGGACATTCAACCGCACAAGAAATGAAAATGATGACGTCTCGTTCTGATTGTGAAAGTGAAGGCATAACTTTGGATGATGTCCAAGTATTTGTTCAGTTTAATTCATTATATCGAAATTATACACGTCAACTGGAGAATGTTCTTCCGGAATGGATAACTTTTATATCTGTCAACATAGATCCGATGAGCGCTAAAACATCCTTTTCTACATTTAGTCTTAGTGGAACTGAGGTAAAATCAACCGAATGGTGTTCGTCTGCGCCGGTCATCAGTTCTGGTCAATACTCTATCTTCCTACTATACAGTGCTGAGATAATAGTTGGAGGAAGGCAGGTATCTCTACCTAAATCACCATTAAAAAGAAAATATTGTCTTATTGTTGGTGTCTGTAATGTCACATCGGGAACGGCAATGATGGTTTTTCCAGAAGGGTCAAGAGATATATTAAGTTACATCAATGATATAGAGCGAGATTATTCTCTAGAGGTTGATGTAAATGTTCTAGCATTTTCAAAAACTGACATGCTTAATCCAAATGGTAAATATATTAGAGAAGAAGACAAAATAAGCCTTTTTGTCAATATGCAGTATGCCTACAATATAAACAAATCCGTGTCTGCAAGAATTGAAGGTAGTGGAGATCTCCATGTTAAAATTGAAAAAGCAAAAAAGGTGTGTATAATTATGATCTGTTTATGCAGTGTTCTTATGAGAAGTAAACGTATATTATTGTTCATTTTCTTCTATTTTTTCTAACTTATATTATATATGCCTACTTATGAAGCGACCACAAACTTCATGGGATGTTTATCGAAAATAAACATAATTTATAACAACCCATTATATTTCATAGTTTCAAGAGGTCCACTTTCCCGTGGTAGAGAATAGTTATCTTTCTGGTTTGTTGTGACATTTTTTTTCTTTTGAGACACCATAAAAACAGTTCACTTGAATTAACTCGGCTGGCAATTCTACACTTGATAGCCAGGTTTCGATCTTTCCATAATGTAGGTCTATCATCCTTGGTTTTATTATTTACCATAATTATTAAAGGCACATAATTGTATAGCATTTTTGAAGTAATATAATTATTTCTTAATTGAAATTTGTGATAATAATTGTGAATTTATTCTTTTACAAGATGTTCAGTCACCTATTTATACAACGCTGGGTAACACAACAATTTGGTGATTCCAAAATTAGCCTGTTCTGGAAAATTTTAGGCAAAGATGTCAAGCTAGATTTTACGTCGAATCAAGTACACAGTTCAATATTAAATGCTACATTTGGTGGTGAGTTTATTATAAATATCAAAAAGCTGCTCAGTATGTTTGTATTGCATTTCTGTGTTGTTATAGTCTTTATCCATAGCATTAATCATCGTAATCATTGTTGTCAATATCGTCTTAATCCTCATGTTATATCTGGGTATCTTTTATTGTACAACAAATAATATGCAAAGGCTGTATAAACTGAAATGGAGCATATTTTACAATTTCAAAAGTACAAAACAATTAAAAATGTTTTAAAATACAAAATCAAAAATACACTAAACATCTGTAAAACATGACTATTAAAAAATATTTTATAAAGACTCAATACAATGATGGCTAAAAACATTTTAAATATTGGATTTTATTATTTTATAGGTTATCCCTCTAGTGAATATTCATCTGAATATGGAATAATGATCGACTCCTCTGCTACTTCCGGTGTTTTTGATGATACGCCATTTTCATGGTTGCTTAAACCTCAGAGCGAAGAAACATCAGTAGAGGTGTTTGTATATTACGACTTAACACCAAATATTTCCATTCCATCTGACCTAATCTTATTAACAGAAGTCATCGATGAACTCGTAAACTTACCAGTACAAATAAATGCGTTAGCTGAGCAACTAATGACAATTGGATATACAGAATTGCATTTAAATCTCAAATCTGTAGTTTCCGATCTGAATGCAAGTATAAAAGATTATTACTTATCACTCTCAAGACAAGATTTAAAATTAATTGGTAACTCTTTGGCTGGAATTCGATTACAGAGTAAAAAATGTCTGCATTTTCTTTGGAAGGTTAATGACACTCTCTCCAGTCAGTCGGATAACAAGAATAAAACATTAACTAATATTTATAATGTAACTCAAATTTTAGAGAGACTCAGCAATCGAATTCTCATTGAAGTTCAGGATGTTTTCCTTTCTGAATCGACATCAGGATCGGGTTTTCGTATGACGTCAGAAGTATGTTTATCTTCTTCTCTCTGTTTTCCACCATTGGAAGTCGAGATATTGAACTCAAACTCAAGATGTTTGAAATACACTGAAGTGCACAAGATTGATTCCAATACCTGTATAACTGGAGTGTACAATACCAATGAATATCTTAATTCATTCATCAGTATTCCTGTGGGATCACAATTTAGCTTAGCATTGCAATCTGATATGGATTACTGGTTAGGAAACCTGCCAATTCGAATAAACATTCTTGGGATTGAACATGTAACGACGATGGAACTAACTATGACACAAACACGTTTTCATTTTTCAGGAAAACTTTGGGGTCTATTTGATATGGAAGGTGATGCTACGTCAGAATTAGAATCGTTGGAATCAATGGTATTACAAGTAAATGGAGATGTCGCTGCTGAGGGTCCATTGACTTTAGGAAGAATACTCAAAGACAAGATCATCAAACTGTCTGATAAATCAGTAGCCGACAGCGAACGAAGACTCAATCAAGGTTACAAGTCTGTTGAACTGGCAAAATCAAGGCTACACGACGTATTAGAAGAAGAGGCTAAAAAGAAAGTAAGGTTTGATATAATTAAAAATAAATATGCTTCTGCCGAAGAGGATCTTCGTGATGCAAAAATTATTCTTGAGAGAGCACGTCTTAGACTCGACGATGTGCGCAATTATACACGAGATGTAACAGATAAGCTTGATGAAGTCTGTGAAATATTTGAATGCGATGGAAATTGTGTGCCAGGGAGTAAAATTGTTGCAGTCACTGTAGATGTATATGGAGATGTCCCATACCAATGCTGTGGTATGCAAACTGAGTCGACAGTCGTTCAAGGAACAACTAGCTGTTGTGAAGAATGCACAATAGCAACGGCAGTAAGGAAGAGTACATTCTTTGCAAGATTACTTAAAATTGTAGTCGGTATTTTTCACGCTTATACTGGTAACTGGGTGTCGGCAGCCGGAAATTTTATAGGCGCTCTAACAGTACCACGTGGCTACCGACTCTCTTATACAAAAACCGAATGTTGTGTTGAGTGTAGAAAGCCCGTTGAAATAAAAGTTCAATTCAAGGCGTGTAGTACTTGTGTACAAAGAAAACTTATAGGTCAGGTTGAAAGGCTTGATACCGAACAAGTTGCATGTAGTGTGCGTTTACCAGACTCGAATTGTGTCCGAAAAAATGAAGTTTGCAGAAGAACACGAAGCAGGTTGTTTGACCGTCTAAAAGAAACAACCCCTGGCCTTGCTGCGCCAATTGAAGAGCTAGATGACGCTGTTCTACAAGCATCGATCGCAGAAGCAGTTGTGAATGAAGTTTTTATCGAACTTAACGACGCATTAGACCAACATCAAGAAGTTTTCTACAGAATGTTAGCATTGCAGCAGTATTTTAATAATACTGAAACTGCACTCAAAAAAATAAATACAGATGTACAAGCAGGCATTGTCATAAAGGAACATCAAATAAACGGGTCACTTGAAGACAGCTTAGAGTTAAAAGAACTTAAATTTAACATCGACTTGGTTGGAGAAGATACTACGGTAATCCCAATTATTTGCAATATGACACTCTCGACCATTCCTGTACAGATTCAATTTTTTATTGATGTCAACAACATAAATTACTCGATTGAAAATGCTGCGCTTTTTATTACCGAAGAACTGTTTGGTGACATAACACGATCAGTAAGAAGAAGAAGAGATGTTGGACGAAAACGTTTTGGAGTCCATAATCTCGGCAGGCGTGACGCTACTACTGTTATTGAACAACCACCAGTTAACGATGTGATTTATGAAGTAATTAATAGTAGTTCCTCTAACATAAGTAGTAGGATTTTACGAGATCGGAGTGTCGTTCAAAATGAGGCGAGATGTGAAGACTATATCGATATTCTGAGTTATGTCGAACATGCATTTCAGACACTCCTAGAGGTTGTGAACAGCAGTAAAGCGGCTAATACCCAGTCATTGGAAAATGAAGACAACTTCCAGAATCAATATCTCTACAACCTATCTGAATCTGCATCGTTTGACGCTGTCAACAACAGCGCAGCTTTACTGTATTTCAACCTAACTATGGATGATTTTCAGGAGAACAATAAAAGTGCAGAAAGAGGTCTTGAACAAAATGCTCTGATGAAAGTTATTGATTCTGCCAAGCTGAGAACAGACAACACGAAAATATTGCTTCAAGTTGAAAATTTGCTGACAAAATGGGAAGGCGTAATGGACATCTATACCTATAATTCTAGTGGCCTGACTGGCTGTGAGGGATTTTATGATTGCCTGACAACTGAATTGATCGCATTGAAGTATTTGGCAGAAGGTCGTCAAAGTTACCTCGACGTAGATACACTTGACCAAATCATATTAAGCGTTATAAATAATAATTCATCAAGTGTCGACAATGCTGAAGCATTGGCAACGGATGTTCTCAAAAAAGTAAGATTTTTAAGAGAGCACAATGACATATGCCTAAAAGTGCCAGTTATTACAAAACATCCTGAATCAGAAATTGTATCAGTCAAAGGTGATGATGTCACACTTACGTGTCAAGCAACTGGGAAACCAACGCCATCATTCACCTGGAAATTCAACGGCAAAACAATGGGTGGTAAACAATCAAACGTGTTACTTCTGAAACAAGTTAATTCTTCTGATTCTGGTAGCTACACTTGCCATGCTAGCAATGAAGTGACGTCAGTTCAGTCATTGCAAAGTAACGTCAGAGTTGAGTTTGCGCCATTGGTTACTCAACATCCACAAGATGAGGATATCGACCGTGGTAACCCCGAAGGAGCATATTTTACTTGCCACGCTCTCGCTCTTCCGCTTGCAGATTATCGGTGGTACTTCCAACCATCTTTATCATCAGACATGAAACTGATTCCGGGCCAGAACGAGTCTGGTATTGAGATACTAAGTCCAGATTTTGACCAAGACGGGTGGTACACGTGTGAGGCGTGGAACAAACATGGACGACACTTTTCAAATCCTGCTAGACTACACGTACTTGATGTATCCATACCAGAATTTTCTACGGACATTTCAATAATGCTTTATAGTGTGGATACATCAAATTCAACCTATACAGGTAACTCAATAAATGAGGTTATATCAGATATTATTGGAGATGATCAGCTGGAACTGAAACTTATTAACTATAAGGAATCAAACCCTGATAATAAAGCATTCTTAACCAGAATCTCATTTGATATTAAAAGTAGCAATACTACATCGTTTGATATTGCTAACAAAAGTAGAGATGAGCTGACCTATAGTGCACAAAATAAGATGGAAATAATCCGCACCAAAGTTGTGCAATTCACTGATGAATTTACACCAGGAGAACGATTTGAACACCGTGATAATGTACTTGAAGTGACCATGTTCGTCTCCGGATTCAGTGGTCCAATTTGCTCCAGCACTCAGTATGCACATCCAGATGGATATATTTGTGGTAAGTTGATATTTATCATAATTAAAATAACCCTATTATAGAATAATGATTTTTAACCATGGTTTAACCAAAGTGTTACATTAGCTCCGTAGATCAATTTAGTCACGAGTGCATGTGTTCAATCTTTTTGTCGCTCCAATTTTAGATCAACCATTTTGCCGTCAATGTGTGAGACAATCTCTGTCGCTTGTGATGAGTCTCGCATTTCCTCCAAAGCAAAAAAGGCCTTCTGCCCGTACAAATTTGCACTGCTTTGAGGAACATTTTTACCGTATTTTACTCTATTGTCTCAAGCGTGAGAGAAGCTATTTGCATGACTCTATGCTATAAATATGCCTACAATGATCTGGTGAAATTATCAGATTTGATGACACACCTGTTAGAACCCATGAATATTCTAAGACGTATTTATCATTGGGGTTCTTCTGGTTATGACTTGAATAATACACCAGAAGGCACTAAGACCTTCAACTGAAATATGATTAGCCTTGTATTTCTGCAGCCAAGAAAAAAAACACTGGTGATGAATAAATATTTTCACGGTTTCAACAGCGCATGTGCGTTACCAAGGTGAAGCCAAGTCAAGTAATGTAAAGATGCAGAACCATGACTTGCGATTGGTTAGTTGAACGTTTGTATGCTTTGTTCTTAGTCACGCACATGCGCAGTTGAACCGTCAAATGGCTTTTATGAAGATTATCAGTCATCCTGGAAGTATTGAAAAGTAAAAAATATATAAGTGATCATCTGGAATTACTATTTATTAGTTACTATATTTCACGTCTTATCCCGGACGCATCATCTGGCCGACTGGCCATTTAGCGGCAAAATTAATTCGATCGTCGCCACTGGTTAACGCACTTTTGCGGCAAATAACCAGTCGGCCTGATGATGCATCCGGTATAAGAGGTGAAATATAGTCACTCATAAATATTAAGTCCAAACAATCAGATTTATATTTTTTTTTACTTTTCTAAGTGAAATGACTTATTCAAACATAGACTAAGTGGCGAACGTTTAGGCGAATAGCAAACCGAACAACTACCAGCAGTTTAACTGACTGGGCTAAAAATGTCTTCATCCTGTAAATTACTATCTTAATGTAAAGGAGTGAAATCCAATCTTTTGGAGTGATTTTAAAAAGAATTTTCTGCAAAAAAAAGTAAAGTGAGTGATTTCACTAATATGGAATTTATTTTTAATCGATTGGAGGAGTAGATTTTATTCTTTTTGGAGTGGTCTTTCAGGTCAATTTAACAAAGAGCAGATTTTTACTCTCTTACCTGCACACACTCAGAAATGTGACACCAAAAAATCAGTAACTTTTAAGAATTAAATGAATGCACGAAATGATCGACAACCAAAAGTATTGTGTGTGTATACGATCATGCAATGGTAAAAGCCTGTAATCAATTTATATTAATTTAATTCTGATTATTGTAAGTTAATGAACAATAAAATGTTCTTTAGTAAATTGTCCACCTGGATCATATCGTGGAAATGATGATCTGCCTGCCATTTGCCAGCCATGTCCCAGAAGGTATTATCAACCATTGGATGGACAAGCTGAATGTCTAAAATGTGATGGCGACTCTGGACCCGAGCCCGGATCAAAAACTTGTATTCCATGTAAGTTATCAACGCAATCAAGAGTTATTACAATTGCAAACATAATTTACAAGGAACAGTGGCATACCTTCTAGGTAGGCAGTGTGCTGTTCATATTTCAGACCTTAAGTTTGAGAGTTAGAATCTCCCTCGCATGTCTCGGCTGGAGATGATCATATACCCAACATTTGTCAAATAGAGTTGTCCAGTAAATACATTAAATAATGTCATATTTCAGCCTTAGATGAAAGTAGACTACAATCCACGGTTAGAAACTAACATATCATAGAGTCTTCTGGCCATAGGTTCGTATTGAACCTTTCTATTCATAATCTCCTGTCAATTGCAACGATTTAGGTACCGATTTGCAAGCCGTTCCTACCGCTATGTCATAGAAAATCTACAATAGACCTTCATTATGTTCTTATAAATAATAAGACTAAAGCATAGTTCTTTAAAATTATAATTTTAATTTCCTGTATATACGGCCTCTTTTTGCCCTTATTTTGAAATTTGTAACCAATCCGTGTTTAGTTTTGTGTGCCTTGCATGTTGGGTTTGGTTTCTACCCTTTTATAACTGGAAACGCTTGAAGGGTTTGGAGTTGTATGGCCGAGCGGTTAATGCAGGGGAACCGTAAGCCATAGCAATAACAACAACATGGGTTTGAAACCCGCTCGCACCATGGTTCTGGTGGTGGAACAAGTCTTCTCGGATAAGGACTATAAACCGTATGCCCAGTGTATACATACGGCTCGTGTGCACTATAAAGAACCCAGTAGATCTTTCGAGACGAGTAGGGGGTTACTCCGGTGTACTGGTCCACACATCCCCTGCCGTGGACAGATGAATGAGCGTCTGTACCGGGCAGCAGGACATGACGTGACCCATAGGGGTGTAGAAAGTCATATGAATGTGTAACATCTGGTCCACAGCGCCTTAAGACTCTACTGTATAAGGCTCTATATAAATCGAGCTACATTGCATTACATTACATAGTAGCAATTAGCGCTGGTTGGTAGCACTGTATCAAGATCGTCACCTACACTTCAATAAAAAAATAAGCCAAGTTTTAGTTTAGTTTAGTATAATTTATGCCGATTTTCAACAGACTGGTTGTCACCATCACACAATGGGAATTGCATATGAAAGCATTTCTGTTGGGTTAGACAAGTCTCTGTACAGGGATACAAAATCTAGTACATTGTGATTACATTAAATAAATAGATATAATATATATTTAAAAACATCGTGTTTATTTCTTTCAGTAATTTGTCCTCCAGGATCGAGATACCAAGAAAATGGCAACGAACCTCCAATGTGTCAGTCATGTCCAATAGGGTACTACCAGCCAATGGAGGGTCAATCTAAATGTATAAAGTGTCATGGTGACTCTGGACCGGAGTCTGGATCAAGGACTTGTATTCCACGTAAGTTATCATCGCAATCAGAGGTTAACAGAAACAGTGGCTATAAATATCAGGGAACAGTGAAATTGTTCACTGGTAAATATAGATATGAGGTTTGAGGTGTTTTTTTAAACTAATTTCTTTTACAATTTCAACTGCGCATGTCCGAGATTCAATGAAAAGTCATATAACGGAGCTTTCGATCCATGACGGTAGACGGGAAGGGGACGGTGAATTACTGAAAAATATGTCTGCGCATGCGTAAAGTTCAATATCCACCGTCTCGTTAAACTTCAACAACGGTCTTTTCCTGATTTAACGTTCGGTCTAAAAATATGACGGAGAGACCGCCACGCAGTTAGCCGGGAACAAGCGAAGGCTGAAGTTTGTGTGCGTGACGAGTTTAACGCAACACGGATGGAAAGTAACTCAAATTCTCGCTTGCTGGTGAGTAAAATTCAACACCAAAGAGGCCGAATTTAACAAAGTTAGCGATATTAAATAGAGGTCTAGCAAAAATGCAATAATATGTTTTTTAAAATAACTTTAATAAACATAAATAGACCTAGGCCCTAGGGTCTGTGGGTATCTGTTTGTACAAAGGCCTAGTAGCGAGGCCCTGGCTGGCTTCTGTATAGGCCTAGGCAATAGGGTAGGCTTATACAATCCGGATTATTTGATGTATTTATGCTATAACAGAATGAATTTTTCATCATCAAGAAATCCATGCAAATACGCATTTTCAATGGTTTCACGCACTATACGTAAATGTGGCATTTTCAAATCCTTTCCTATCGCTTACGTGAGAAAGTTTTAGTTTACCTCGATACTTGATGGCGTTTGTGTGCGCCGAATACAGCAGCCGTCGTCAGACAGGAGGTGAGTGACCTAAACAAGATTTGTAACAGGACGGGAGGACTATATGACGGTGAGTTATTCTCCGTACCCATTACCTACCGTCATGGTTCGAAAGTTCCGTATTTTCGGCGCCGCGACCGTAACTTCAGACCTTGCGCGGTGGCACGGTGTGGTGATTTCCCAACTCAATTCACCGCCCCGCGTTACCGCAATAGTAGAATTTACGCCCGCGGCGCCGTTTCTATGACATGCCATTGATCTCGGACCTGCGCAGTTGAAGCCGTGAAAGAAAAAAAACTAGCTTGGATGAAGAGTATTGGTTCTTTGCTTTCAGTAAATTGTCCTGCGGGATTCAGATACCAATTGAATGACAACGAGGACGCAACTTGTCAGCCATGTCCTAGAGGGTTTTACCAACCTCTTGAGGGACAGACTGAATGTCTCAAATGTGATGGTGATTCTGGACCTGATC
The DNA here is from genome assembly GCA_025631205.1 of Nesometra sesokonis. NCBI lineage: Eukaryota > Metazoa > Echinodermata > Crinoidea > Comatulida > Antedonidae > Nesometra > Nesometra sesokonis. The sequence continues at coordinate 13,482 of JAOTQE010079603.1, forward strand.
CCGGATCAAGAAGCTGTACTGTACTTCCACGTAAGAGATCATAATAATAAAATCTAAATTGTATTTAATTGCATCAGCTGGCCTAATTGTCTTACAATTTGCCTATTCGCCTTACAAATTATACAGTCATTTTACAAAAGAGGCCAAATCATCTTAGCGTCCCCACCAACAAATGTTTAACACGGTTGTTTATTCTGGTCGAATGCACTGTTTGCCAAACGCCATATAGGGTACATAACATGCTGGATTATGATCACTAGCCCCTCGAAATATCCTAGATCGTCCCTGGAAATTACATGTGGTATTTAAAAATTATTTAAAATTTCCTGTATTGAAAAATGCATAGGCTTAGTAACAATTAGACAGCAAGATATAAAGTGTATATTTCAAAACCACAATTTGCTATAAAGGAAATAACAAATCAGTCAACTTTAACTGTTCCCAGGTATTACTATATCTTTGTTTTGTAATCTATCACAATATTTCTTAATTTAGACAGTTGTGCACAATGCCGGGGCATGAAAACATCTAAAATAAATTATTTAATCTCTTTTTTGAAAACTTTACAAACAAAGTATATCGATTGTTTTGTAGCACAATTAAATGTGAACAAACTTTATAGACACATTGTTAATTCTTCGACTAACTTGTGGTAAACCGTGAAATCAATAGGTTAACTTAAAATTCATGAGGTTCAATGTGTTTATAGACGAAACATTTATATTAAAATTATTATTATCATTTAGGTTCATAAATCAGTTTTCACATAGTATACAACATGTACAAAGCTTGACTTGACTGTAGTAAAAATATTTACCTGATAAAACGATTTATTTTTAATTGTAAATAATTTATAATTTGCTGTTTAATTTCAACTGTTTTGTATTCTTACTTAATCCTCTTCACACATTCCAGTGCATAAGGCTTCCACGGCTTCACTTCAGTAACATCTGTCTTAGAAGAGTTTGATTTATGTATTTCATTTCTTGTTCAATTTTTCTTCTCCAAATGCTGACATTGATTTTCGATGTTTTCTGGTCGATTGGGATTCGGTAACCCACCGATAGTTTTCACCTTATTATAAACCGCGGCACTGTACAAGATTGTAACTAATAGTGCTATGTTTTGTTACGACAGGTTACTAAGCAAAACCAATTTCGTATATTTTATGGACATCACCCATTACAAAATATTCTGGCAGCGTTTAATTCTAGATGGCAAATAAGCGAAGCGAGCGCAACCTCTAATTGGTCATGTCTTTTAAACATTGTCTTATATTTTATTAATTGCAGATTCTTCAACTCCAATACCAACAGAAAAAGCTGTTGACAACAAATCGGTAAATAGTATAATAACAACATTTGTTCTGTTAATAAATAATAATAAAATGTACATTTTATAATAACTTTAATGTTAAGTAACACATATCAATGATATCCATTCATCAGTTTAACAATTTATCTTGATACGGTCATTATTCATTTATCTGACATTCTTTGAGTTTTCATAGTATAACCAAACATTACATTATTAAGTGTGCATTACTACATAGGTCTATGTAAAGTTCAAACCACACTATCAAATTTATTTTGACAACACACGTTCATACCCACATAAGGGTAATTGTATGTCTATTCTATCATACCTATATGTAGACTTCTCAAAATGTTTTGTTATCAATAATAATCATGCTCCCTTTTGCAGGATGCTAATGTACTGCCCCTCGCCATCGGTAGTGCAAGTGGGGGTTTGGTCTGCTTTCTGTTAATCATCTGGTTGATTGGTAAGTTTATTGGCCTACAATAATGATTTTTCGTAATAAGAACGGAATCGTAAGTCAACGTTAGACTTTGTCTTGGCCCCGCTCTAATATTGTGGTTTCATCTATGATATAGCTTTTTCATCAGCTCACTTCCGCCGCATATCAAGAAAACATTTTCCGTCTCTGTTTCGAGATCGTATCATTGCAATACCGACAGACGATCGGGTACTGCGAAGAAATTAATTATACCGTATGCGAGAGAATCTAGTTCATGATTATTTCCTGATATGTCTACACTTTCAGAATCATAAAATTCTTGATTCTGTTTTTTATAAATATTATTTTAAATTTGTTTGAAGCGATCGTTATCTTTCTTTTAATTTAAGCCCTTTAACGTTATCAAATGTTACCCAAACCAGACCAGGTCCCAAACCAAAACCTTAGCCATGATCAAGATCCTAAGCAATTTTGTACACGAGGTACGTTCCCGAACGATCCTATAAGAATCGAGCGGTACTGGATCTGGACAATTACGTTCATGATCTCGACAAGACGTATTCAATTATAGAAGTACTGATGAAGAAAGCCTATCCTATGG
>JAOTQE010079614.1:0-15840 GCA_025631205.1 Nesometra sesokonis
TGTGTTTCATGGATTGAGCATTCCATGTCGCAATGCATGATTTGGGACACTTTTTGACTGAAAATGTTTTCAAAGTGGGAACTGTTGTCAGATTGTGTTCACTGAAAGTTCGATAACTATGACGTACAGTTTTCGACTGACTGACTCTCCTTGAAATCCTAACTGGAATGGGCCTGCGTTTATTTTTACCAGCTCTACAACATCTAGGTTTAGTACGGGCAATGTTCAAATCATTAATAATTTTAAAAAAGTCTTTACCTGGTTTTTGTAGCGAACGATTACAAGGCTTAGGAAGTTAGATCATGAGGAAAAAACCTGCAGTAGCCAACATTGAACCCAGGACTTAAGGATTTAAAGATAACATGTTACCCCCAAAGCTCACATCACTTTGATAACACAATAATAATTCTTGTCTTAAAAATATAACTCCTGTTACAAATAGCTGCTATATTCCTATACAAAATTTGATATGTAAAAATAATTCAGGAAGAGGTGGTCTGAGGTCTTGCATGGATGTCACCAAGTTGAAGGTGCAATTAACTCATCAAATCCATTTTGGAATATATCTCAGTGCTTGGACTGACCCTTGAAATATGCTTTCTTCTCAAATCTGTGAATCATCTTCACCGGTCATGTTGTAAATTTTACTCAAGTCTCATCTCTTTCAGTACCTCACTATATTATATACTCATAAAAATGAAATACAGGCAAAAAAATCAGATACTTTTAACAGAAAATTGTAAAAAAAAAATTGAAAACAAGGAAAAAAATCATGCTTATTTTATTTTTTTTATTTTGCTTGTCAAATCTGAATCTTGGAACACGCCCACCTTGCTGCAGAAATAGTGCGCCCCTCTTTCACAGAATCAGGATTCGCCCTGCATCGCTATGTTACTGAATACTCAGTGCAGTTGAGAATAATTGCAAAAACATTGCAAGTTGTTCCTGGGGAAGATGCAAACACGCGTTTCCAGATCACTAGCCAGGTATTCATAGCACTCAGTTACTTAAGCTAGCAGTTTGGAAATGTGGGTTTAAGTCCCACCAACAACAACATGCGATTTTTATTTTAAACGCTATAAAGTGTTGTGTACATTTCACATCAAACAAATTCTACAACTAATCAAATTATGCTGAACTTTAACATTTGTCAATATTGTACGAGTTTAAGTTGATTTTATAATGTATTGATATATACTTAAAACAACTATAAAATGTAGAAACTAAAAATCACCAAGTAAAATAATATTAAACATGAACATTAGATCTTACAGTTAATAAATATCAAATGGCAAATATTGATGATATAACTTAAATTCTGCCATACCATAACATGATGGTGTGTACCACTTTTCTTACAATATGCATACTTATATGTATTGTCACCTGAAAAATTGCAAAAAGCTAAGTTTGAAAATAACTTTTGAAAAAATATATATTAAGATCATTCCTCTCAAAACTAGAATATTAAAAAATTACTTACCATTAATTTTGCAACATTATAATGTTTAAATAGCATGTTAATTCCAAAATTAATGGTTATGACTTTTTAGTCATTTTCGAGTGACAATACATCTTTAAGTAAGCTTGTAAACTTGTATTTGTTAGGTTTAGAATTTTGTACCATTAATTTTGCAACATTATAATATTAAAACAGCATGCTAATTCCAAAATTAATGGTTAGGACTTTTTAGTCCTTTTCGAGTGACAATACATCTTTAAGTAAGCTTGTAAGCTTGTATTTGTTAGGTTTAGAATTTTATTACATCCAGCTGATTTGTTTACTATCTTGTTTTTAGAATTATTCTTTGTGCCATATGGAGAAGATGAAGGTGATCAAAGTTTACGCAAATCCTTTGACAATGTAAACACTAATGAACTTGTATCTCCAACTATTTCAACACCAATTGGGTTTCCATTTTTTGGTGAATTCTTCTATAGCCTTTATGTAAGTAAACACAGTGTAATTTTTTTTTATTGTCGCATCCAGCATCAAGTTATTTGTCACTTACAAAATTAGAACTACATCACACTTTCTAAACCAAATCTCATCAGCTTAGGAGTGGTACTGTTAAGTTGTGGTGAAGAACCTGGTGTTCAGTAAGGCATGAGTGAACCCAGGACCTTGGGATTGGAAGGCAAGCATGTTAACCACCAAGCTACAGTGCCACAGTAATAATGAGCAATACTTTTATGATGTTTATTACCATTGTCTCTGAGTGCTTTACATTACTACCCCTATTCATTGACATGAATGCAACAATCCATTCAACAATCTGCCTCCTTAATACTCATACTCCTGGGTACCTGGAGAAGACAAACAACAATAACCAACAAGCTTTGAAAAAAAACTTTTTACCTCATTTCCCACCATTTTGTCAATTTCTACGTTATTTGTCAGGGTTCATATTCCCATCCCTGTGCTAACAACCCTTTTACAACCCTTTTACAACCCTTTTACAACCCTTTTACAACCCTTTTACAACCCTTTTACAACCCTTTTACAGGTAGACCTCTACCTTTTTGTGGGTTACTACAACATGGGTAACCACATAGGCATATGTAAAATTGAGGGTTCATAAAATTGAGGTATGTAAAATCTAGGTTCCACTGTACCAACTAACATAATGTTTCATTTCTTTAACAACCAGCTCAAAAGTAACTTATGTTTTAATTAATTTTGTATAGTTTAATGAGAATGGCTTAGTAGTTCTAATAAAAGGAGATGAAGAGAAGTTTGGATTTCCTAATCCACCAGTCGAAGGCCTATTACCTGATTCATTATATTGTTGTGTTATTGCTCCATTTTGGTCTGATGTAGATTTGAGTGACATTGAAATTGGAAATGTATATTATCAGGTTTGTCTATTTTTTTTTAGTTACATTATTTCTTCAAATCCAATCAAGTCAATTATTGACAGTCCTTGTAATATTGCTCAGTGGAGTATTGGGGTAGATTTAACCGAACTGTTGTTTTATATATGTTTTAAGAAAATTAGGCGATTCAGAAACATCCCAAAAAATACTAAAGAGTTATTTTGAAATTCTTAAAGTCCCTCTCACACAGTGTTTCGAGCTTGCGAGGACCATGACAATCTGAATGTTGTTCGGAGTCTGCATGTGGTCGAGAGTGTTTTTAGGCAATCTCACCACTGACCAGAATATGGTGATTAAGAATGCACTTGGTCTCCACTCAATTGAGGAAAGATCGGGATCAGATCTTGATGAGGGAAGTCATGTTGAAATCTGCTGTTTCCTAGGACTATGCTGACGGCAACACGAGTTCAGCATGATCCTTCAAAGTATAATATGACTGTAACACAACTAGATTTGTTCCTGGTCAACCTTCACGACCTTTTTTCAACTTTTGAACATTTCAAAACAGTCTTGTTCCGAAGGCGACATATAAGACCATCTTACGGCAGACCACGACTGCGTTGGAGACCCTGCTATGATGTTAACATGACTTTTGCGTCCTTGACAACTTACATTTTTTTTTTATCGCCATGGTCCACGAAAGGTCGTAGCTCTGTGTGACCTCTTTATGTATATTATGGTGAAAAATATACCTGTCTTGAGAAGGTTAAGGGACAATTAGTAATCTCGGTATGTGGTCGGCCATGTGACTTCATGGCAACAATTTTTTTAAATATTCAGTAAGTTAGCAAACAGTATTACTTTATTTTATTAACTTTACCAATGAAAATGTCTTGTTTTGTCATTATATTTATATTTAAAATAATTCATAGATTTCGTTTTAACAAAAGGGTGTGGGAATACTATTGTCATTTAATATTTTTGTCAACCATAAAATTCAATTCCAGTATTAATAACCATTTATGAAATGCATCACTATAAATAAATTCAAAAGGATAAACAGGAAATGAAAGTGTTTTAAAATAGTTGGATTGGTGAGTAGGAGTGTTAATTCCCCAAATAATAGCATTAGAGAGAATGATTCTTGTACCTGGATAGAAGAGAATTCTCAAACTTGGCACCAGCGACCATGTAGGAATACCCTTTCACATAAAGATATGAAACTGATGGAGACACTAGATAGAGAAAAATTTATTTGTAGTTAACATAAAGGTGACTTTCTCATTTACAATCAATCTATTTGACAAACATTTTTCAGGCAACCTTCCAATTTATATTTGCCTTCCAGTCTGAAGTCTGTAAATGAGAAGTGTGTACTTGTTTTTTAGGTTCGGCAGTCTGTTGCAACAGACAGAAAAAAAAGAAATACAGAGCAGCAAGAAATTTTGGATAAAGGTTCAGATACTGTTATGAACTTGATGAAAGATAATCCGTTGCTTCCCGATAATGTTACCTTTCAAGCCAATTGGATGTTAACAATAACGTGGGACCATGTTGCGCAATATCCGGTAGAAAACAATCGTGATAAGGTACAGTCATCATTCCTTACCTTTGATTTATGCATATCACCACCAATTGGTCCATCAGTTTTGGTCAGTATGTCAGACAAATTTTCATGTTTACATACCTTTCCATGGACTATGAAAACATCCAGTTTTGAAAAGTACTATAGTTCTGTATTGGAACTTTTTATGATAATTTCTAGCTAATTATCTTCACCAAGAGCAAAGCTCTGTGGAGACATATTGGTTCATCCTGTTTATGGAGTAAAGGCCATTCCATGCCCTATTTTCCCCTAGCTTCTGTTGCTGCTAGCTGTGATGGTTGTGGTCACTTACTGTATGTTGGAAAAAAATCTGTTAGCACGATAAGTAACATTCTGTAAGCCTGATTGATTTCAAAATGGGCAAACTGCAAAATTATAATAACCAAATTTGGTGCCTCTATGGTTTTAATAATTATTGAAGCAGTAACATTAAATTTAATAAAACCATACCTTCCGTCAAACATTATCATTTGCGTTTAAATATTATGGTTTATTGATTTTATAAATAAATATTGATTGGCATTTAAATCAACATAGCCTATTTTCATGTAGTTTTTTAATTAATTAAATAAATTTGAGATTAAGGCAATTTGCATTTTGTTTAACACAATTTGAGCTTCGCGAAAGCATTTTAAACTCAAAGTTAATGTAGACTTATTATCATATGCAACAGCCATCAACACGGAGTCGGTTTATATTGTTTTGTTGACTGTGAGGTTTTGATAACAAACATTGGTTAGCATTTCACTTAAAGGCATATTCCTTCTAAAATCTACCACAAAAATTATTTTTCTTTGGAAGTTTACTTGTTTTAAAATAATAAACATGGTTAGTTGCCTGTATACCTCTTTAGATTTATTTTTGAGTAGAAAAAATGTGAAAGTTTTTTAGCTCTTTTAGGCTAGAAGATTTCTGATGTGTTTCCCATTGCTATGCTAGTAGGTTCTATCGTAACCACGCATGAGCCATTTTTGCATGTGACACTCGCATGCACATTGCTCACTGTTTGTTACTAGATTTAAAGTGTTTACAAAGGCAAAACAAATACAAATTCATCCGCTTTATTTTTTAGGCTCCACCAAAAAATTAAGTTCTATTTTTTAGTGTTTGGAAGTAATAAAATAATGTAGTCAATTTTATAATGTTTTAATTTGTTTTACTGTAGAAGGAATGGGCCTCAATCTGATTTAACAGCATAGTATAGTAAATAATGATCTCATTTATTTTCTTTAGACTGCAACATTTCAAGCAGCCCTTCTTACTGATGGTATTTACAGTTTTGTAATTTTCAATTATGAAATTGGAGGAATGCAATGGAACCCAGATGTTCTTGCAGAGAAAAACGTAATAATTGGTTACGGGGGTGGATTAGATGGGCAGTTAAACAACATTCAACTAGATACAACATATTTCCCAACGGAAAATTCCAGATACTTTCCGGATGCTACCAGTAATACTGGATCAGATGGGCAGTGGTTATTCCGATTGGAAAGTAATGATGACAATACAGTAAACTACCGTCAATACTGCCGTGATTGGAGTATTGAGCAAGATTATAATGCTAACTCTGACCTTTCATGGGTCGGTAATCTTGGGGTATGTCCATGCACTATCAGCCAAGGCAGAAACGATCGTCGTTACAGACGTACAAGACGCTTGCGACGATTTCAAGTGCCTGACAACTTACTAGACCCACTATCAGCTAGTCTTTTTGATGAAATTGGAAGTATTGCAGGTAAACTCAGTAACCTTATATTTGATTTTTTTTTAAATCAGCATTCCTTCTGCACCTGCAAATTTGGGACGCAAAACTTCCAGTATAGGCTGCAAACTAACCTTTGGCCAAAATCATTTTTGGTTGCAGAGAAGCCGCAGTGAGTATGTTAAACTTTAACAAATGTTGATGTTTGTTTAATTTAGAATGGAACTCTTGAAACAAGGAACCCTACACCCCTCTATGGACAATTTTTTCTGCCAGACGGCCGCACATTGAGTAACCGGAATAGCTCTCGGGTAATGGTTGAATGTCGTGCTTTGCGGTGTGCTGTGCAAACCATAGAGTGTTCGCTTGAAATAGCGTGCTGTCTTAAGTGCAATATATTTGGGTAACTTGGATGAAGTTCTGTACACAATAGAATGTGGTTGACCTTTCCCTCTCTAGTATCTTTGCTTATAATTATAAATTTCAGAATATTCAGATTGTGATAAGGTCGGAAGGATTAAAATACTTTCGTTCAAACTTTTAATAAAAGGCACTTCACTAAATAAGCAAAGTAATCAAATAAATGATGACACTTCAGTACTACAGTATATTAAATCCAATTGTACTGTATAGTATTTGAAAGTTGAGGTAATCTTAACAAACAGATAATTTTAATGGTTTTACGAAACTGTCCCTTTTGTGTAAAATTAGAATTATTACTTAGCAACCGGGACTCGAACCCGGGACCTTCTGCTTGATATGCAGACGCCTTTACCACTTAGCCATTGGGACTAACGTGGGAGTTCAAGTTCGATTAGAATGCAACTCTTCTCACAATCAACACCGTACATCACGTGACAGCGCTAGTCCTCTTTGTACGCATGTAAACAGAGATCAGTTTGATACACTTCTATTGTAGATAAATCAGCCAGACGGGATCTCAAACGAGATACTTTTATAATTAATTTTTTTCATAAGTGGTTTTAAACCGCCAAGTGGATATACCTTGTATATTATATATAGAAACGTAAACAATGAGAAAATCTGCTGAGTGTGAAAATAGTCGCCCCAACCGTGACTCGAACCCGGGACATTCTGCTTGATGTGCAGACGCCTTTACCACTTAGCCATTGGGACTAACGTGGCGAGTTCAAGTTCGATTAGAATGCAACTCTTCTCACAATCAACACCGTACATCATGTGACAGCGCTAGTCCTCTTTGTACGCATGTAAACAGATATCAATTTTATACACTTCTCATTGTAGATAAAACGAAATTGGGCAATCCAATGAAAACGAAAGGCGGCCATAAATGCAAAATTGAATGAATATGTTAAACATAACAGTAGAGAAAATCTGACTAAGATCGGAAAAAATCAATCAAATAACCACTAGGACTAAGCCCTCATCTGCAGACGGATCCGTTTCTGGGTCTACCCTTCGTCAGTACAGCTTTAGGGCTAAACCAGTAATGATAACCGCACAGCCAAATCGTAGGTTTTTATGTTGTTGGCCAGTTATATGCAAATATCGGGGAATGCTATACATACCTTTGTCACAATTTTGCCAACAGGCAATAATAGTTGTTAATTCTAGTAGACACTGGATGAAATTTTAACTATCCCTGTGTGTCTATTTAGATCTACCCAATAGTACTAATTGGTGTAAATCAGATGACATAGTCGAAGATGCAAAGATACAATCTCTACCATGCAAAAATGGTGACCATCGGATCCCAAATGAGATACATAAAATATGATATAGATAAAACGAAATTGGGCAATCCAATGAAAACGAAAGGCAGCCATAAATGCAAAGTTTAATAAATATGTTAAACGTAACAGTAGAGATATTTCCACTAAGAACGGAAAAAAATCAATCAAATAGCCACTAGGACTAAGCCCTCATTTGCAGACGGAGACGTTTCTGGGTCTACCCTTCGTCAGTACAGCTTTAGGGCTAAACCAGTAATGATAACTGCACAGCCAAATCGTAGGTTTTTATGACGTTGGCCAGATATATGCAAATTTCGGGGAATGCTATACATGCCTTTGTTACAATTTTGTCAACAGGCAATAATAGTTGTTAATTCTAGTAGACACTGGATAAAATTTTATCTATCTCTGTGTGTCTATTTAGATCTACCCAATAGTACTAATTGGTGTAAATCAGATGACGTAGTCGAAGATACAAAGATACAATCTCTACCATGCAAAAATGGTGACCATCGGATCTCAAATGAGATACATAAAATATGGTGTAGATAAAAGGAAATTGGGCAATCCAATGAAAACGAAAGGTGGCCATAAATGCAAAGTTTAATAAATATGTTAAACGTAACAGTAGAGAAAATCCGACCAAGAACGGAAAAAAATCAATCAAATAGCCACTAGGATTAAGCTCTCATCTGCAGACGGATCCGTTTCTGGGTCTACCCTTCGTCAGTACAGCTTTAGGGCTAAACCAGCAATGATAACCATACAGCCAAAACGTAAGCTTTTATAAGGTTGACCAGATATATGCAAATTTCAGGGAATGCTATACATGCCTTTGTTAGAATTTTGTCAACAAGCAATAATAATTGTTAATTCTAGTAGACACTGGATAAAATTTTAACTATCTCTGTGTGTCTATGTAGATCTACCCAATAGCACTAATCGGTGTTAGATCAATCGACATGGTCGAAGATACATACAATCTCTACCGTGCAAAAATAGTGGCCATCGGATCTCAAATGAGATACATAAAATATGATATAGATAAACGGAATTGGGCAATGCAATGAAAACAAAAGGCGGCCGTATATTGCAAAATTTAATAATTGTTAAACGTAACAGTAGAGAAAATCTGATCTTGGTCGGATTTTTGTTTTGCCACGGATATGCTACAAAAGTCTGTCAGATAAGTTGTTTTTCCACGGAATCTGCAAGATACGTTGTTTTGCCACGGAAATTTCTTGTATTTTAAGCTTCATGCTTAGAGTTACGTTCTGCTATCTCAGAAACGACTCAAGTTCAGGATTCGAAATTTTCACACACTGTTCAGCAAGATAAGTTATTTTTCCAAATGCAAAAATCTCAAAATCGAAAAAAATCAAGTTACGTTGTTTGCCACGGAACGGCCGTGCTTCTGTGTAACTTATTCAACATACAGCAGCATGTTAAGCAACTTTTTTACACATTTAACATATGCTTGCTCTAGATGTCTTGCAATTGTTATTTTTGATGATGAAAATTTAAATAATGTTGTAATTGTTATTTTTGATGAATAAACTTTTAATTTTGTTAGATACACCCTTCTGTTTGAGAACAAGGTTTAAAAACATATATGATGCAAGTACGACCTGTTGCTACAGATCTGATGGATCACTCGTTGAAGGCTATGGTGATGACATTTACTCAAGTAGTTTTGCTAACAGGTGGACACCAAAAAATAACAATAATTATTTAAATTACCTATGGTTAGGTACGTATGACATGCAAATTTTATTTTACCTAAACTTTTGATCTGAAAATGGAATGATATTGTAAGATAGGTGTAGTATAAAATCACCATCAACAAATACATTCTTTACTCCTTCTTTTTGTTTCTGTGCCTGAAATTTCTAAAACCCAATTACTGTAATAGTATTAACATACTTTTTCTAACAGTAAATCAATATAAAACCAACACTACACTATACATGATAAATAATAATGTGTTGGCTCATACCCATACATCAGTCTCCACTTATAAAGAAACTAGAACATTTTGGTTCATTGTGCTGTACAGTATTTGCTAAAGTGGTGGCCATAATCACCTGAGAGGCCAGCTGCCACCTTTTTAAATTGCTTTTTTATCTGTAATTTTATGATGGAATTACATTTACAAATTAATTATATAAGATAAAGAACTGTGTTGATGTGTTGATAATTCAAACCACAATGTAGTTATTAAACAAATTCAGACTGCATTCCAGCAATTTATTTTTCTTGTCTTGTGAGAATGAGAAATTCTTTGCAAAAACAATATCTAAAATTCTATGCCTGATTGGCTTTAAATTTTGCAGAATGTAGATGAGAAGATGACAGACCGTATTGATTTTACGACTTCTATGATTATTATTTTATAGGTTCAAATTCAGGTGGGTTAAAGTCGACCTCCTAAACACTCCAAATTAAGAACAGCAAACTAAAGTAATACAAGAGGGGTAGTTGTAGTATTAGAATGATGAAAAAAGGTCCACCCCGTAGACTGGGCCACACAGTATACGATGCAAGCATTCTTGCCTTACCGCTTAGAGTTGTATAGACGAGATTTAAGTAGGAAACTTGTAGTCACGCAATCGTTTACTTTGTGTTCCCAACTACATTGGTGGTAGAATCTATGCGCTGAGCAACAGATTAAGATGAAAGCTGTGCACCTTCAAGGAAGAAGGCGAGAATGGTAGAATTTTAAAAGTAAAGTAAAAAAAAATTAACAATGAATAAATTAAATACATTGTCTTTGTCATCAATCAGTATTGTTGATAGTTCTTTGGCATGTACAGTATGTGCACTTCTATATACAATGTTTCACCAGTCTGCTTTGTATTGCTTTTACTGAGGTTTGTGATGTTGGCTTTTTAATAACAAAAATACAATGTTTATGCTATGCTTATTGTGGGTCAGCTTTTGCTGCCATCTTGAAAGCCCCAGCATTCGGTTAGTCAACTGTAGCTTGTAGCAATTTATTCCACTCTGAAGGTCTTTACAAGAAAAGGAGTTTGCGAAACATTCTCTCCAAGCATAATGTAGGGTGTACTGATTTGTGTGAAACCTCTTGGGTCTACCTGTCTTTTTTCTGATGTAATGAAGGGTGGTATATGTCCAGTTTCCCATGTCTGATCTTTTATAGTGTAGTTAATCTATGTATCTTTCTTTCGTGACATAGGGGCTTCCATTCAAGATCATTAAGTGTTGTGCTTGCTTTCCGCTTATATGAGCCTTTCACAAACCGCGCCTCTCTTCTCTGGACTTTTTCTAGTGTGTTGATTTAATAATAAATAATAAAATAATTCTAGATAATTAAAGGCTTTACATTCATTGATTTTCAATTAGATTTTCTCAGTTTCTTATTATTTCTTTCAGTTGATGATGTGTTACCACGTTATGCCTGTTGTGAACAATCCAAGGAGGATTCCTATTGTGACCTGTACACCAAGTCTCGTCCGAAGGGACTATGTAATAGATACCGTCCACCTTTTTTTGGTACGTCTTGTATCTTTCAAATATTAAATGATAAAATCAATACAAACTTACATTTATGGAGCAGTGACTACAACCACATTGCAAACAATATATTTAAAACAAATATGTATACTTGTAGTCTTAACACCTTGTTTATTAGGAAAACTATTTTTATGCCCCATGGTATATATGCCGAGGCATATTGTTTTCATCCTGTCCGTCTGTCTGTCTGGCTTTTGCATAGATGTATTATTGTATTGTCTAGATAGTGAACTTCCATAGAATACATAGCCCCAAAGTGCAATTCCATGGAAGTACCTACTATTGAATGATATGTCCAGAATCCAACCAATCAAATCGCACAAAGATTTAGGAGATGAAATTTTCCCTCAATTTTTCATACAAGTTTCAAATTTATCAGTAAATGCAAGTAAATTTAATCCAATATATAATGATAATGATAACATGTAATCCGAAAGGTCCACTAATCAACTTCAAGTAAGAAAGTATAATGCATACTCCAAGCAATGAGATACACGCCATCATGACATAAATTATGTCATCATCAGGAATGATTCCTGATGATGACATAATTTTTGTTGAAATATTGAATCTTGTCACGATGGAGTGTATCTCATTGCTTGGAGTATGCATTATACTTCCTTGATAACATGTAACATATGCATATAATTTGTATGACAAAAGAATGTTAAAAATACAGTATTTATAAAAACAAGAGCGACCGCTCACCAGGTCCGCGCTTCCAAAGTGATTTCGGGATGTAAATGCATTTTCAGTAATTAATTATAGCACTATTAGACTGTTTTAAGGTAGTAGATTTTGCAGGAAAAATGTTTGAAAGAGCAAAATTAAGATAAAAAATTTTAAATAAATTGAATGTTCCTCCGAACAAAATTTTTTTAAAATACAATAGCCACGGCCTACCGTGGTGGTAATCGATCCCACCTTCGCTTTTGTAAAACGATCAGTTAAACGATGTCTTAACAACTGAGCTAGTCAAACGCTTGCTAAAATTAACCGTATTTTACACTACTTGACAAAATACGTTTTTGGTGTTGTGAGTGTAGGGGACACACCCTGGGGTGTAACTTAAAAAAAGGGCGACGACGTTTGTTGGGAATGGGGTTTAATTTAAGTGTACAAAATCTCGCGCATGTCCATTTAAAATTGGCGACGCTGGACGCTTTTAAAGTTATGGTCGCAACAACACCAACAACAACAACAACATAAGTGAGAACCTAAGGTCCGCTTTGCGCGGACCTAAAAGAATTATTATTTAACTTACATGTTTGTGAGGAAGGCTGACGACTGTCAATTGTAGGTGCCTACATGGGATTGCAATTCTACAGTGTTAAGTTTACTATCTAGCTGTACATAATAAATCTTTTGTCAACTTTTACCATTGTCATGACGATTGCATCATCTGATGTATCGCTTTGATATTTGATATGTGCTTTAATCATGTAACATTGACTTTTGGCCTTGATTTATATTCGGGCTTTCATGTGCTACATTAAAAATTCGCTACCGGCAGACCATGTTTCAGTGAAATTTGAGCTTGTTAAAATTTTAATATATTTTAATTATTATTTTGATAATATTGTTATCTCAGGTTGGGTTTTTGGGGATCCTCATATACAAACTTTAGATGGGTTGGAATACACGTTCAATGGAGTTGGTGAGTTTACTTTGATAACAGTAAATGACGGTGATTTTAGACTGGATGGTAGAATGCAACCTCCATCATCAAATGAAACCGTTCTAGCTACTGTATTCACAGGATTCGCTGCACAAGAAGAGCATGGGTCAAAAGTAAGGTTTAAAACAAAATTAAATTTAATAAAAGCCATAACCAAACTTATTAACTTTGTAGTTAAAACTGAATATACAGCACTATAAAGATATTTAGTACATATAAAAATAAAATATTTTGCCCTACCACCAATTTGCCAGAAGTGTGTGAAACCGGCTGCTAATTCAAATCCAATAAGATTATCATATCCAGGTGCAGCAGAAGGACATGCTGGTTGGTTTGTCAGGAGAGTACCTTTAACGCCAGGACCATCATGACTGAGGCTGGGGTTTCTGAAATTTGTAAAATTTATACCTCTAGATGCTCAAAAATAGCATTTTTGTATGTTTCTTTAGCAGAGTCATGAATTTGGTGCAGATTCTGGTGTACGTAATAAGAGTTTGGTATACACCACCACAGGCCCACCATGGATGGAGATGAGATGCAAAGAATTTTGAATTTGAGATTCTAGATGCCCAGGAATGGTAGTCCATTACATTGAAAATGCTTTTTAAAATGTCATAATTAAATTGAGACTACCACTGCAAAATATTGGTTATCCCGGTATACTGTCCACACATTGTCTGCTGTGGACAGCAGAATGTAGCGCCGTGAGTGACGTGACCCTTAGGGGAGGAGAATGTCATTGAATGCCTGAACATCATGTCCACAGCGCCGGTTGCAAGTTATGGTAGTTACTTTAACAGGCACGTTATAAATGTCAAATTATTATTATTATTAAAGCAGCCTCCAGACGTACCATACTTGTTCCGCCGTTCCTGAGATATTGAAAAAAAAGAATGTTAAATGGAATGGGGCTGATGATATGTTAACTCACATAGGATTCCCTGCTAAATGCTAGAAAAACAATTTAGAGCGATAGGCTAGAATTAATTACATGTAAAGTCTGTTTTCCTTTCTACCTTATTCTTTAAAACAAACAGCATTTAAAACATTTTTCCTGAAGAAAGCATGACATGCATAGTTTTTTTATCGAAGTCATTTATAATGTGGCAGTAATGAGTACATTTGGCATTTCTACCTTTCAAATACTCCTGGGTTGAGAAAGGCAGCAATACTAAAAGTACTTGCTCAAGAACACAAATAACCAGTTGACATGAGTTTTAAACTTATGACCTTGTCACTGTGAGTTTAAATTGCAAATGCTCCCCCTGAAATCTTCTAAGTAATTTTAGATGAAAAATTGTGTCAATTATTTACAGGTACAAATAACAATTAATGTTGAAAACAACCTGGATGTTGTTGTTAATGGAACTATTCAAGTAAACCTAACTTCATTAACAGATGGTAAGATATCACAAAATTATCTTACTAATACAGACCTGTCAACTCGCCCCATATTCAAATTAATCTCCAGTTCTCCTGATTGAATGCAATTTTCACCTGATTTCTGTAGTTTTACAAGTCCCCTGTATTTCCATAAATGTGATTTATTATCGTTATTATTGAATGATTTCTCGGCCTGTTCGCCTTCATGATCCACAGTGGTGATAAGAGCAGCTGTCTCTAAATTTGACGGTTGTCACCAAGTGCGAATATCGCAGGAATTTTTAAGCCTAAAATTGAAGGTGGCAATTATTTTTCTATATTGTTCTGAAAATCTCCAGATTTTTCGTGAAATCTTCATATTTTATGTAGGCTTAAAAAGAATCTTCAAACTTTGATGACTTTGAGTTTGACAGGCCTGCTAATATATAAAAAAGACAAAGTTAACCTAATATTATGCAACACTCAATGTAGGCAGTGAGTTAATTGATAAGATCTCATTATACCACTATTTAACAACCATAGCAATGGTTGCTAAGATGTAACTTATTTCATTGCATTGTTGCTTCTTTTTTTGTGTCAAACTTTTCAGAATATGTATTTATATTTATTGTATTAGAAGATCAATTAATTCCATCATCTGACACTTATTCAAACATAGAATATGAACATGAACAATGTTGTGTTTGATACGGCAGCAAGTTGCCTATTTTAAAGTGTTATCTATTTACTACACCTATTTTTTTATTACTGACCGCAATTGCTGGTCATTGTATAAACTTTCTAATTATTAATATTTCAGGGGAATATTCTCCAGCAGAGGATCCTACTTTTTCAATTAGTATTCCTGAAGGAAATTCAACTCAAAATGCAGTAACAGTGGCATGGCAATCTGGGATTGATATTACGGTTGCTGTCAGTGGACAGCTCTTGGACCTTCTGTTCAGTGCTCCAGAAGTTTTAAAAGGCTCACAAACAAAAGGCTTGTATGGTATGTTTCTAGTGAGTTATGCACAAGAGGAAGGGAACATGGTTGTCTACTGTACTTAGGTTAAGTGCTGCTCATTTTAACATTGCACATGTCTCGTATTCCAGTCGTGTTTCTGGGACAACTTCAAAGTTGAATATGCTGAATTTTAGCGCTAAAATCTATTGGGCTGTGCGACAAACTTAAGCTCCATCTAAAAATAAAATTATAATTAAACTCTTTATTTACAAACCTCTAAAAAGTGTGACTACTTTTTACAAACATTTGGTGACCTCATTAAAACAATGACTGATGATGTAATCACTCAATGTTTGCAAACAATTATTACAACTTTGTGGTTAAGAAAGTATAATGCATACGCCAAGCAATGAGATACACGCCATCGTGACAAGATTCAATATTTTGACATAAATTATGTCA
>JAOTQE010079625.1:0-15840 GCA_025631205.1 Nesometra sesokonis
AAAAACATATGTTTTGGTTGGTTGACACATGAACATGAAATTATTTAAATATTGCTTATTTATTTGATACCAATAGTTCTTTCAGTACCATATGTGAACAATTAAATGTCTCAAATAATTTATCCCAATAAGTGTAGTAAGTTTTTAACAAGTAATCATTCTTTTAAAGCTCTGAATGTCATAAATATTGTAAAAATAAACGATTTGATATTTATTAAACTGGAATAAGAGAGTATAATGCATACTCCAAAGTATTAAAATTCGTAAGGGGCGCCCTAGTAAGCGCTTTAGACCACTGGCCTTTCACACAAATCGCCCTATTCTCTTCTTTCTACCACAAAGCATCTAGCAATATAATTTAAATTTTAAAAGGTGAACTTTTTTAATATTTTCAATTCATATCTTTCTGTTTTTATATATTTGTAACTTTTTAACATGTGTCGTTTTTAACGTGTATGTATATGTAAATACAGTAATGTCTATGCGAGCAATGAATTTCCCTTTTTGAGGTTAAGTTTTTGAATCTTGAATATTGAATTAATGCCCATGTTGAGTTTCAATATTTCAAATTATATTATCATCATTCATTTCTGATGATGAAATAATTAAATTCCAAAATGATGGCATGTATTTTAATACTTAAGAGGTATTATTCTTCCTTAATCAGTGGACATCTCAGTTGACTAAAATAACAACACATTTTTCTTCAGTGCTGCAACTTTACCAATTACAATGAAATGTCTTGAGGAAAACCTAGGAGTGGACTCTCGTATCACCCGTTTCGTGTTGCCCGTAGGAGCAACCGTTAACATGGACGGTACTGCGTTATATGAGGCTGTCGCAGCCATCTTCATCGCTCAGATGAACGGAATCTCAATGAATTTGGGCAAAGTGATAACAGTCAGGTACAGTAACATTCTATTTTAAAAACCTTGTAAAATCATAGGTGATCTACTCTGCATCACCTACCTGTTTCATCTACAAGAAACAAGTGTTTATATTTATCAAATGGGTTATGTAGAATGCTCTCATGCATCAATTTATTTGCTGTGAAATTTGTTTTGATTTGTTATTTTCTTCTAAAAACTTGTTATCGACTGATGCTTAGCTGAGCAGTCAAAACATTTGACTTGTAACCTGCTATGAAATTAAAGTGCAATGGTTCAAGTCCTCTTCAGGACAGTGCAACAAACCTTTTATTTTCACCAGTTTCTGAATGTTAATTTTTTTTTTCTAAAATTCAGTTCTGTTGTCAGGCGCTAGTTGGTCTATTGGGTAAAATGGTTAACATGTAACCTGAAATGAAATTGTGAGCAGGTTCTATCTTGTACAGGGTACAGGCCACGAAACCAAAGACAGTAAATTATCATGTATGGGATAAGGGGCGTGATTCGAAGAGTTGATGTTAATCAGATATTATTTTATCATAGTAACTTTTGTATCGGTCACACATTTGTTATTGTCCATATGTTTTTGTGCTCCAATAAATCTGAAACTCATTGCAGTGCTGCAAAATCGATCAACTAATTATAAACGCCTACGGGTATTTTCAGACTCGCGAATTATTATAATTAAGGGTAGCGTAAAATAAATAGCGTACAATTATTTGTGTCTGAACAAGTCAGACATTAGCATAAGTCACGGATAACACCACTTCTGGGGTCTTATTAGTGCTAGTGGTAATTAGCCAGATTAGCATATGCTAATGAGGTAACGCTTTTCACACTCGAATGACCCTGCCAAACAGTCTGCATTGACTAATCACACGTGACACAAGGTCTACATCATTCAAGTTTACGAGGCATAGCTACTAACTAATCATCGGCCAGTTCAGACACAAATAATCATGTATTCTGTGTAAGTTTAATGTGTGTCTTCTTACACGTCCTTTAGTACAATTATTGAAAACAACTGCTTAAACGAAAAAAGAAAATAGTGGTCTGTTTTCGTCAATCCCCAAACATGCCCGAGCATTGAACATTACATGACAAAATCTTTTAGAGTGCATTTATTTTACAAACTGTGTACTCAGACTTTCATTTTTAATAATCTTAGGCTGCATTATTTTGTTGTACCTTTTGTCATAATAATTCCTTTATGTGTTGTTAGATTGAAAGATGGGAGGGAGATTAAACACGTCCTATTAGCAAAGTTATTTATAACACTAATTTTTGTATTTAGTAACCTTCAAAGTCGGTAAGTACACAATAGTTTATTGCTGCCGTCACAGACAATACATTAACAACTTTTATTACCTTTAATTTATGTATGTTTTATATGTTCACGTCCTCCGTTCAATACAATCACCATCAATCATAAATTTATTCTGTATACATACATTTTTCAAATGTACTATCATCAATATATGTCATCAAATTTGAATCTCATAGTGAATATTCAGGAGCTATTTTAGGGCTCCCAAATCTCCAGGATTGTCTTGGAATCTGGGCAGTCTTCCGGGCTCGAGGAAAACCAACATTTTTTCACAGAATTTAAATTTCTCAAGGATTTCTCCCTGTTTTATGACGTAATAAATAGGGCCTAAGCAAGACTAAATTTTCTCATTCTTATGAAGTAAATAGAGTAGAACTAAACTTTATTTGGTGCAAAATGAGGTTTTAAAATGACCCAGTCAGCCAAACCTATTTGTGTTTACAATAAAGAAGGTGTCAGGCGTGTAAAATTGGGTTCACACATTTTTCAGGTTCATGGTTCTGGCTTTCATAATTATATACAGGAATTTGATTTCCACAACTTGTATCTACCATAATTTATTTGATGTAACTTCTACATTATGAAACTGTTTAATGTAAAATCACTTCTTGAAAAATCAGTAACGTACAAAAATGGTTAAGTTTACTTTACAATTAAAAATCAAGATCATCAGGCCTACAGTATATGAGAATTGTCTTAATTGTATAGCCTACCATAGGCATGGTCCTTACTGTAAAGTACCTTTTTCCCATTTCTTATATTATTATTTTACATATGCAGTTGAACCTCTCTGTGCAGACACCTCTTAAAAGCGGACACCCCCATAACAGGCACTGATTTAAAGACCTGTTTGTTCTTCCTATCTAATCAGTGCATTTTGTACCTCTCGTAAGCATACGCCTCCCATAAGTGGACGCGGATACTTTTGTCTGCAAATTTAGATATTTTTCTATTTTAATTTACCTCCCATATGCAGACATCCCAGAAAATTTTGTGATTTTCTGTGTGACGAATACAAATTTCTCTAGAAAATCGTCCTTATGCTGTAATAGCTGAGAATCATATTGCTGAACCAATCTTAAAAATGATAAACCATATTTAAAGAAACATAGAATGTCTAGAAATTTGAGAGGCCATTCATGTTGAGAAGGCTGTGAAGTATGGGACATAAGCACATAAACGCAATGTAATTTTACCACGCTTGGCCCTCTATTGGCCGTAATTCTCAAAAACTTCAGCTACTGTAAACACAGACGCTTTTCGAAGACCCGATGATGTCCGCTTTCAACTGTATTTGCATTGGTATATGAATATGAACCATGATTCTACAATTGAAATTAAAATTGAATTAAATTCAATTTTGTATATACACTTATATACATTTTGTGATAACTTCAGTGTTCATTAATTGAAGTTACTTTACCAACAGAATGTAGCAAACTTGGACTGTCAACTTTATAAATAAACATGAGCTTATTTTCTTTTTCAGCTTAACTGCTACCCTGGCGTCAATAGGGGCGGCAAGTGTACCCAGTGCAGGCCTCATCACCCTACTCCTCGTCCTATCAGCTGTTGGTGTACCAGCGGAAGATGTTAGCCTCATTTTCTTGGTCGATTGGTTCCTGTAAGTACACATTTTATTACCATTATTTTCTCTTATAATTTTATTTTTGATTTACAGTTTTGATTAACTTGTTTGGTTACTGCAATCCATTGCTTCCTAAAAATGATGGGCGGGATTTCTGTTTTCCTTTCATCTCTTTTATTATTTTTTGGTTAACAACAGCTCATTGCTTCCTTAATTCAATAAAGGTAAGACAGATAAGAAACTAAATTTGACTTTACAATCATGAGTATGCTATGTTTTCCCTACAAACTGATTCAAATCTTGTTTACAATTTTTTAATGTAAATTTGAGGTAATTACTTTCACATAAGGTATGCTATGTTTAACTGTACAACTCAACATTGATCCAGTCCTTGTTGATTAAAAATTGTAATATAAATTTGTAGCATTTCGTTTCACATACAGTATGTATGCTATGTGCCCATAAACTTTTAACCAAGTCAATATTGATTTAGGCCTTGCTGATTTAATTTTTTTTTTAATTTAAATTTTTGTATTAATTCTTTTACATATGATTGTTTGAACCTATTGAAAACCTTCAAACTTCGCACTAGAATTAAATTTATAAATTATGGCTTATATATTCAACGATTTTTAGATAACTCTAATTAATATTCTCATGCTCTTATCTTTAATGCTATATTAAGATGAACAAGTTATTTCAAAACAAATTTTATTTTTTGGTCATTTTCCAGCAACAACAATCTTGGCTAAACCTACTTTTATAATGTCTAGCACGTAGAAATTCTTGCTATCCACAATTTCAATTAAGCTACATAATAAAAAACAATAGTCATTACCTGGTGAAGTAAAAGTTAGAATCCCCCACAGTACATGGCGGACTTTACTTGTAATTGGAGCTGAAGTTTATTTATTAATTTGGTATGTGTTGATAGATGACTCACCACAATACTTCTGACATAACCATTAAAAAAAAACATTATCACATGTAGCGTACTACTGAGGCATATCAGCTCCAGACGTGAAAGCGTTCGACTTTAGCCTTCAAAGATCTCACGGGGCTATTTTACTCTGCGATTCGTAGATTACTTCACGTTTCCATTGTTGGAAATTATTTTCAGTGTGATAGATGGATAAACCTTGACAACGAACGTTGTTGTTTCAAGTCTGATTGCAAATTTAATCTACCGTAACACAGCATCTTCAACCAAAAATTTTCCATCCATCGGGACGGATTGTGTAGAACCCTCAGAAGATGATCTTTATGTTTAATGCATCTGATGGGACACGGTTATTTTGATATAAACTTGTTTTTAATATGCTATGCTAGAGTACGTGGCTTTTTATAAACCACATAAGCAATTATTTAAAGCTTTCAAAAATAAAAATATGTTACATCTGCCTGTAAGCATATCTTTGTTTCAATAATATAAGAATATATGGTATTGACTAGTAAAAAAAACTTGATAACAGGAGTAGAATAAAATAATATATTTAGTTACCTTTTCTAAAGATTTTTCTCAGTAGCAATTAAATTTTATTTTATTTTTATTTTTTTTATTTCAACCATCTTTAAAGAGGGTGACCCTTCCAGCTAAGCCCGATAGGTTAACTGATATTCAGGGGCTCTCTTTGTCAAATTAAAATAGTACATTTAACTTACATAACATCATAATGAAAAATAAAAAACAAGTGAGCGAACATTCAACATAGAAAATTAGAAGTATAAAAATAGAAATAAGCCTAATATAATATATGATATAATATAAAATGATTATTTAATAATAAAAATAAATTTAATTTATTTAGTATTTCATAATGTTTGATTTAAAATATATCCTTTTAATTTAAATTTAAATGTATTTTCAGTATTTTCAGTTAAGCAGTCCCGAAGTTCAATGGGTAAATTATTATAAAAATTTGGGCAAATATAACTAAGCATGTTTGTAACATTCTAAATTAACTTTGGGACAAACCAAGTCTCCTCTTGATGAAGCTCGCATTCTTATAGCTCAAGTAGGGACTCTTGAAATTTTCTCAACTAGGTAACTAGGAGCCATGTTGTTTGAAATCTTAAATGTTAGGCAGCCAACCTGATATAAATTTGATAACTTATTTTCCTATGAAGACTTAAAACTATTTGATAATTATTTTAAGCATTGATAATCAACACATTAATTAAATACTAGTAATTCACTTTTTATTGTTTTACACTTGGTGATTATTATTTTATATTAAATATTTGATAATAATTTTTAGCATAAACAATGATATTTTAAGTCATGATGGCAATTATTGCACATTTATCAACTTTTGTTCTCATAATTTTCTTGTAAAAATGACGAAATTTATCATTTTTATCTTCTTGTAGATTTTATTTTAATTTTGGTTACATAGAACCTAGAGATTATAAATCAACATATTCATGACTAACCTTATGAATATGTTTTCCCCTCAGCGATCGCTGTCGTACATCCATCAATGTACTCGGAGACTCGTTCGGCGCCGCTATCGTTGATCATCTATCGAAGAAAGAAATGCTTGAAGTGGAACAGCAGATGCATAAGTTGGATGAAGGGGATACGAATGAAATGGATGGATTAACCAAGCAAGATGGATTAGATGGGGTTCGATCTGATAATGGGAACACAGATACCACATTGTAAAGTTAAATACATCAAAGTAAAGGTCTGTGTATACTAAAGAAAAGATTATTAACACATGTTGTATGTGTAGGAACAGCAAAAGTCCTGAACAACAGTGATAGTATTTTCATGCCAGTGAAAATTTATGTTCGGGTTACTGTTTGTAGAGTGAATATGAGAAGTTTTGTTGGGTTAAATTTGGAAAAATTACCCCAGAGAGTTTGCCCCTGATATTGATAAGTCATCTGAGATGTGTCATTGTATTAATTAATAGTTCAAACTGTAAAATATTCCCTCCTTTTGAAAGATGATAAATTAAAAAAAAGGCGGGTTTGAATGTTTTTACTATAGTAGTTCTGTTTGATAAACTGAATTTAATCATAAGGGTAACATCTCCTATCACCTTTAAGAACCAAAAGCGATGATTGTGTGCTACTACTGGTTTACGATTCTGTTCATGTTTAGTTTTTCCTAGTTTTTCTATTGTGAAGATATTGAATTGCTTGAAGTTTCCTTAGTACAGTTCTTTACTGAATACCGGGAGATTTCAATGCTGTATTTAACATATTGTTAAGATGCGTTGTTTATGTAAAGGTTGATTTAAAAATTAAAAAAATGTGCTACAAAAATTGATAATCGATTTGTAAAACATTTGAAGTCACAGAATTGCGAAATATTTACCTTGCCAGGGCAGCCTATTTCTGAATTTTGATTGTTCAAAACTTGTTCCACTTGTCCACATACAAAATACTTTACCAAAAGATTTTTTTTTAAATTACAGAAATTTCGCTGGAAAATGTAATAGTTGCCGGTTGGATAAACCATTGCCTGATGCAACATTGGGCAAGTGGGCAAGTAATTTTGTATGCCCTGAATATTATCAATAGAAATGGGATAAAGTATTTAATTGTTCTTATAGTTCTGATGGCGGCTTATGTATTAAGCAGAAACTGTTAAAATTACAAGTTTTGAACAGGGTAAAAATATATAAGAAAATGCATTTTTAGTACTTTGTATATTTATTTTTTTGACAAAAATAGGCTGTGAAGAACAAGCTTTGTATTCTCATTTTGTTTATGAACAACTAAACATTGATTCAGTGGTTAGGTTTGCTATTTTTTAGATGGAAATATATTATTATTATTTGTTCGAATATTGTACTAAATTTTTGTTGTTTGGAATATATATATGTATCATATGCAAAACTGAATGTTAATATTGTGGTTAAAAGAGTTGAATGTAAATGATTGTTACACCTTTGAATTATTTTCTTCAACGAAAGTACAATATTTGTTAGATCTATAGCTTTCCAGTATTAATTGTGGAAAAAGGACTTGTAGTCAAGAACTGTTGCAATCCAAGAGGAGTTTTTTTTTAGATAGTCCTCAAAAAGAAGCCCCTGGCTTCCTTTTGAGATCATATTATATGGTAATTGGTTGTAGTACCCTCTGTTTCCTCAACATTTGATTTAATTAAATACTTCATAATTAGATCTATCATAATTAATTTAGAAATGTAAATAGTTTTCTTTATTTTTTAATATTACTAATAAAGATACCATAGGTTGTCACATATCATTGATGTTTGGGTGTTTGTAACAGTTTGTCTGTTATGCTACATAATAAGGTTTAAATATAGTGTAATTGTTTTATGTGACAATACTTCCTTTATTTTATTAGAGGTTAGTTGAAAATTGATGTTAAATTTAGAAAGTTACTTGAAGTGTTCCGGGTTTATACTAGTAAATATTTTGGGGCATTTTTCAAGACACTATATGCTTTGACTATGTGTGGTAATGAAAATTTTATTTTAATTCACTGGAAATATTGTGAGTTTCGGTCTTCCAGTGAATTAAAATAGAAACCGCCTTTCAATAAAAGCCAAGCTGATGTAAATACTTGTGTAGTGCCCAAATAATGAAACAAACAGTCCATATTTGTTTGTTAGACAACATACTGCAAATTAAATGTATAGTGTATATCTCAGAATGGAATAATACTAATAATTTATAATACACATTTTGCCAAGTGATAAAAGTCACAGTGCATTGAACAAGGTGTTCCTCATTCTATGGCTTCCCTCACCATTAAATTTAAGTCAGGCTGCAGGAGTTGGGCCCCTTACCCATCTTGAAAGATGTACTGTGTTCTGTATAGTGCACTGAAACCATTTGCTTACAGTGGGCATATCGTTTATAATCTTTATCAAAGAAGACTTGATCCACTACCAGAACCAGGTTGAGCAGGCTTCGAACCCATGCTGTTTTTGCTATGATGGTTCTCAGTGCCTTAACTCCTCGACCATATGACTTGCATATCAGTGTATGTACCACATTGAATACACACGATTTGATATCTCGTGTCTTGGGGTATGTCATACTTTTAATCAGTGGATTGTTGGGTTTTGGTGTAGATCAAAAATTATGTTTGTGATATTTTGGAAGTAAACAACACAAGTTTGATTACCCATACAAGTAAAATAAATATTATATTGGTGGTGTTTATTATCAAGCCATCAGATGTGATAAGTAATCAACTAATCTCTGCCATGCATTGTCACAGTGATGTCATCAGAGTGTAAAAAATACAAATTTGGGTTAAAAATTAGTATTCCTAGCTCATAGACATGACATATTGTTAATGTTATTTTTGATTTTTTAAACAAATGGACACTATGAAATTAATAATTATAGTTATTAAATATAGTTATCTATATCAAATGATTAGTCAGTTACCATATATTTCTGTATATAGATTTGATTGTAGCATGAATGAATAATTAGTTAAGGAAATCACTAAATTGATAATCAAGAAATGTTAATAATTTTTAATTTTGTTATTAAATATTAGCAAATGTTTATAATGAGTGTGTTTAGCATGTTATACATGAATATTCATTATTTACTTTCATAAATATTCATCATGGGGATGGTCATAAATGCATTCTACTGCACATCATGATTAATATTCATTATGGAGTATCACAAAATTTACAATGAATCAATTAATCATGATGTTTGACTCTAGACCTTAATTATAGGTATAACAATTATGATATATCTAATTTTCAATTTTCACAAAAAAAAATCAATACATAAGTCTGTATAGAATTCTTTATAGAATTATATTAACTGAAAACAATACTTGATTTATCATTTTATATGATATCTATTATTGTCACACATCTTCATTGTACAAAATCCAACTTTACAATAGAATGTAAGTTTATAACTCCAATTAATATGAAAATGTAAATAATTATGTGAAATGGAGCTATTGTATCTATCTTGAATGTATTTTATGATAAGTTTATAATGGTAGGTGTCAAGTATTTATGTTTAATATCAAAACTTGGATTGTTATCAAGTTTATAATGTAAACCATATGTCCGACTGTTGTTATTGTAGACATTTTTATTAGGTACTTACAAAACCATATTTATATTATATTAAAATAGGAAGCTTTTATTTGGCGGCATCTGGGACCTACAGTACTGTAGAAAAGTGGCACAGTAGCTTGATAGTTAACATGTTTGCGTCCTATCATGAGGTATTGGGTTCAAACCTGGTGTCTGGAAGTTGTTTCTCAAGACATAACAGCACCACTCACTAAACTTCATAAGACTTGGGTTATTTGTAGTTTTCATACTGTAAGTGGAAAAAAAAACTCACCATGAAATGTTACAGAATATTAATAAATTTCTTACTTTTATAGTTTTGTCCCAAGATTAATGTTTCAAAAAAATACCATATTTATGTTATTGGAACTTTAATTATATATTGCTTGAAGGATTGCATGGTGAGATATCAATAAAGATGTAACGTTTGCGGTACACCACGTATGTAGTTGTAAGCTACTCAACGATGTGTTTCGATCGTCCTCAGGAGTGAGAGTGAGAGTCTCACTCCTGAGGACATTCGAAGCACATTGATCGAAACGTTGAGTAGCTTACAACTACATACGTGGTGTACTGCAAACGTTACATCTTTATTGGAACTTTAATTTTTAGGTAAACTATGCTCCTTCACTCCTTTACCCTGTATTTATCCTGTAATTTTTGTTTCAAATGTGTGTTGAATTATCAAAAATAAGTGCACAATGCACTCTCTTATCAGAAAATCCATTACTGTGAAATGAAGACAAATTTATTTAGTAGTGACCATCTTTGTTACAGGGGATATACATACAATGCAACTATTAGTTTTGGAATTAAAGAGAAGAGGACAAAATAATGACAAAAAATACCCACACAGATTTCCTCTCCTTTCGGAAAATTCACTTTCACCATATGGACAATGTGTACACTACTGTATTCAATTTCTGTGTATTCATCATTAATATGAATGTTTTGAAATCAAGCTCTTGTTCCATTCATAGTTAACGATGATACCTTGATGCATATCAGCTATCAGCCATCTTCCTACATGTCGTTTTCAGTTAATAGTACATAAGACCTATTTTAACATACAGTATTTGTGTTTCCTTCGACAAGTCTGCCAATAAATATGTCAATATCATCAAATGGGAATTGAAAATGTGCCCTCCTATGAAACACATTGATGGTGTCTTGGCGTTCTTGATGTTTTTGGGGTTAAATTTCTTCGTATTGTATAACTCTATTTTAAGTAACCAAATCACATTTGTAAATATTGTATGTTTATTCACAATTAACACTGTTATATAGTTGTGTTTTAACCAGTTGTATTCTTCATACTAATCTCTTTTTAAAGTGTTTTTTAAGCACAATTTAAGCATCATTATTTGTGCATCTAATATTAATAAAGTCCCATTGCCTCCAAAATCATAGGTCAGTTACCTGCATACATTTTGTTTAAGTTTCTGTTAGAAAAAGGCAAAATGTTATTGTTATGCTAGGCCCAGACCATTTCTTTTAACACATTTTCATTGCTAAGATTGTAGATTGTGTCCTAGGCCCAGATGTCATCCCATGTCATGTTTCAGCCTTAGATACAATTAGACTACGGTCCATGGGGAAAAAAGTTCAACAACGAATTAGAAAACAGTGGCCGTTTTTCATCTTCTGATGGTACCATCAGGTCGCTCCTACCGTACAAAAAAATCTATCTCTACTCTTAAGTGTTGTTTTTGCACGAAACACACACATGGCATTAACTTGCCATTGGTTACTAGATTTAAACTTTTACAACAGAAAAGTAAATAGAGATTCATTCATTTATTTTCGCGGGTTCAGAAAAAAAATCAAATTTATGGTGTTAGGTTGCATTGTTTTTATGTTTAGAAGTAGTAAAATGACATAAATATGGCAGATCAGTATTATATTTATTATTTTTAATGAAATATCGACAAGTTTTCTTTTAAAGAAAAAGAATTCTAAAGGCAATGGGCCTTTAAAGCTATTATTTTAGCTCAGGGTATTTTGTAAAGCTATCAAAAATGCAATGCTAGCCTTGTAAAAATGCAGCGGCTTTCAATGCAAGGGATGTTTTTCTGTTGTAATTTTAGGCCATGCTTCCTCACAAATTAATATGAAAAACAGTACAATACCTCCAAGTATTATGTTTTTGCGTTGTAAAATGACTATACTTTAGTCTATCATCATACATCAGCAGTCGGCATTTTAATACTACACATACCAGTTGTTCCTGATGATGACATAATTTATGTTGAAATATTTAATCCTGCCACGATTGTGTGTATCTCATTGCTTGGAGTATGCATTATACTTTCTTACCAGATATACTGTAACATATATACATATATGGTAGGTTGTCCTACCAAGATTTGGCCATCACAGATCTCCATAAATGCCTATCCATAGCAGTCGTCATTGAAATAAAAAGCAAGCATTAAAAATGTTGACACTGTTGAAAAACTTCACTTTTTCGGTATCTATAAGATATTTAAAATATTTTGCCAGATGCTAATGTGGGAAGGTTTATTTTTAGTATTTGAACACTTTCTGTATTTATCAATATTAGTATACCTTCCTGTGTTAAAATGTTTTATATGAATATGGGCTAATGTATTGTTTTGAGGGTATGGTACACATGCAAGTTTTTGTTTATGGTAGCAATAATATACTCAAGTAAAATACAAATCTTACTACGTATTAAAGTGAAAATTTGTGAAATGTGTTTGGAAATCTGTCACTGTTAACAAATGTGTTGTATAATAGATGCATTTTTGCCTGAAAATGACCAAAAAATTATTCTGAAACTAACTTGCTTATTTTGTAAAAAGTTTAAGTCATAACAAAAAAATTAAAAATTTTTATGTAATATCGGGGAATTTTAAAAATACTAACCTAATTTTCCACTGTTAAATTCTAATAAAACATGTAATCTTGAAAAAAGCTGGAAATCTAAACATTAGTGTGAAAAGGTAGTAACCAGTTTTAAAATGTATATACAGTAAATTATAATCTAAGCAAGTGAATTCCTTTTTGATAATTTTTGTTCATTTTAAAGTGACAAAACATCCTAAACCTTTATGTAATAATACGTTTTTGCGTGAGGGAGAATACTACATATAATTTGTTTTTCCCAATACAACTTTGACCTGTAAATGTACCAAATACCAAGTACAGTTATAAACCTTTATGGTCTTCCAAGTGCTCTAG
The DNA here is from genome assembly GCA_025631205.1 of Nesometra sesokonis. Classification (NCBI taxonomy): domain Eukaryota; kingdom Metazoa; phylum Echinodermata; class Crinoidea; order Comatulida; family Antedonidae; genus Nesometra; species Nesometra sesokonis. Next base: position 13,047 of record JAOTQE010079625.1, read on the forward strand.
ACAGGAAACTTCAACTTCAGCTAAATGTTGCTGCCTGTCTTGTTGCGGGGAAGCCTTACCATCAGCACATAATAGCGAGGTTTCCCAACTTCACGAAATACGAAAACGAAAAAAGATACGTCATAAATTCTTGTAACGTTTGAATAGAACACCTTGAATGTATATTTTAGGACGATCATCAACTATTCATAGGTGGAGAAATTGATATATTTTTTAACACATTTAGCACATTTCAAAAATGGAAGTGTGATGTATCCATTTTCGTTTTCGTATTCGTAAATTTGTGAAAACTCACTAATAACCACTCTTCATCCCCACCATTGGCTTTCAGTAAAACATTGTATTGTGTTTAAGTTACTACTCTTTTTCGAAAAATTTCATCTGGTTCCAAATATATTATTTTGGAATTTTCTTTCAAATTAAACCATACAAAGTAGACTTACTTTTGCTACGTTTTGGCTACACCTCGGTAACCTTGTTCACGCAAGAGAATCACATTCCAAACTTTGAAAATGTCAATATTTTAGACAGGAAAAACCATTATCTAGCAAGGAAAATAAAGGAGTCCATTTGGATAAGAATCACAGATAATAACATAAACCGAGACCAAGGAGGCCATGAATTAAGTCACATCTATGACAACTTGCTAATCAGCTGGACCCAAGATACACCCAGTGGGGACACCAGTGAAAAGCTGAAAAAATTGGTGGCGCTAGACAACACCGATACACGAACTGTGACGACGCCAGATCCACACGTCACTTGCGTGCAAGGTTACAGAGGTGTAGCCGAAACGTAGCAAAAGTAAGTCTACTTTGTATGGTTTAATTTGAAATAAAATTCCAAAATAAAAATATTACTACCCTTTGTTATAAACTTTTCATTCTCAGTCTCCTATATAGGCCTACATATTCAATCTAATTCAACAACATTCTGGTAATTGTTTTCATACTCTCAGATCTACTGCCAATCATACTGTTCTTTATATTCTACCATGCCATTTGAAGACCTGTGGTGAAAGGTCATTCATGATTGCTGGCTAAAAGTTTTGGAATGTTCTTCCTTTTACTGACTATGAGTTTCCTCTATTTTCAAAGAGAGGCTCAAACCCACTTATTTATATCATTCTAACTGATCTCTTTTCATATTTTTTTTTTTTACTTTTTTTTGTTTTGTTCTCTTTTTGTGAAAGCACATAGACTTGATTTACAGTATGTGCTTTATAAATGACCAACGATACCAATACATTCTGCTATCAACAATTCCAGTTTTACATCTTAAAGAAATTTTCTACTGAACTTAATACTTTTTTGTTGAGTGGTGGACAACATTTCACATCTAATCTAGTACACATTGACAGGGCAACTGGTCTTCAGTAGCTAAAGGTCATTGACCTGTTACCTGTTGTGTCATCAGTCAACGACCTTTAGCCACAGAAGGTCAGTTGACCTGATGGATGATGCGGTTTTGGATTCCACACAACATAAAAGTAAGATCAGTAGAAAATTTTAATTTATACAATAGTCCGTTTACCTGGATGAGTGACAACATTCATATAAAACATACTGTATTGTCAATCAAAAAATGACCAACAATTTTATTCGTCATCACACCAATCCATAAAACTGCAGTAGACAAAAATATGGCAAAGGTCCTTGCTTATGACAATCAACATGATGTGATATTGAGTGTCATAATTCTTCCTCCAATTCAACACAAAAATAAGTTGTACAACATCTCCAGTTGAATTAATAATAACTCAACATGTTTAACTACTAATGTCACAAAAAAGGTGTAAAATGCACTGTTTTAACAATGTCTAATGCACACACAATTTAATATTTTTTATGCAATTCTCATACACTAGAGACCTTGTTTCTTGTGCACCTAATTCATCCAAGAAGCTGGAAAATATCCAATTTCTTAAGTGAATCGGATGTATTAACATGATTTAAAGATATAACAGTATATAATTATTTTGAAAATAAACTCCATGAAAATTATATAGGTTAGGCTCTGTAACCTTGAACAAGGAGTATGTAAAATATTTTACCCTAATTTTGCACAACTAAAAATTAAAAACTAACAAGATATCTTCAAAAAGGTGAAGCCTTGATTAGCATTCTAAGGTGTAAAAATCATCTCAAACAATTTTAATTAAATTCCGTAATTTCTATTCGCAAATTCCTAATTATCATGTTATTTTAAAAAGAGCAAATTAATTAAAATTAATTTTAAATGCTTTTGTTTGTTATTTTCAGTTAAAATGTTTAACAATATGTATAATAAACACTGCCATTTGTTCAGTTCATGTCATTCACGGATTTCAAAAAAGCTCATAATATTCTTGATAATAAAACTTTTAAAAAAATTAGCGATGAAATCTGACTATAATACTTAATAGAAATGTATCATTTATCAAGTTTGCTATCTTTGCCTGGGGAAAAGTTGAGCCATTATATGTGCAAGAAAGGATATCTTGAAGCTGAATCTTAAGGGAGCCAAGGTAAGATAATTGAATTTAAAGGAGAAGGGGAAATCTAATTATTGTGTGTGCGGGTCATCTAATTGTTTGGTAGAATGACAAATAATAGCTATAGGTCCATAGCCAGCTTTGGTAGGCCGGTGAAAAGTGCTGTCTAAATCCGACTAAAATGCTCGCATACATTTGATTAATGGCGCTACATAAACAATTTATATATCATCAAGCACCTGGGCACTTTATGGGCAGATCCAGGACCCACCGAAAACGGGGTAACCAACCAACCCCCCCCCCCCCCCCCCCCCCCCCCCC
>JAOTQE010079636.1:0-15839 GCA_025631205.1 Nesometra sesokonis
ATTTCCTCACTGCAGAAATTCTACAAAGGCGTGCCTTAGGGCGGGAGGTGTTGCGCCGGGGTAAGGGGGGCCCTGGGTTGGAGGGGGGAGGGCTGTTGGGTTGGCGTGCCATGATCCTTGAGCAATATTCTGGGGAGAACACTGCATACTAACTGCCATTTATAATATACACATTAATTACAATTAACTCAATTTACTCAACTTTCAGAAGTCGAAGAAATATTTGAAAGGGTTTGATTTGTCCATCTCCTCCCCCACCCCCTCCCAAATCATGAATCCTATTAGTCATACAACATAACATCATTTCATTCGCATGTTTACTTTTTAATTTCAAAATCATCTTGGATTGAAGTGACTTAACTAAGAGGCATTATAAAAATGTTTGTAATTATATCAATTACAAGCATACTAAATGCTATTTCTATATTGTTATTTGCCCTTTAACTCCATTTACTCAACTTTAAGAAGTCTTTTTGGAAGGGTAAATCATTCCATTGCTGTCCCTATCCCCCCACCCCCAGAAGAAAAATCATGAACTAAAATCAATGAATCCTATCAGTCATATAATTTGACATTTTATTCAAATGTTTGTGTTTTAATTTCAAAATCACAAGTGAAATATAACTTATTGACAGTAACAAAATTTTTGTAATTGTTTCAATTATAAGCGTACTAAATTTTATTTTAAATATAAAATGTAAATTAGTAATTTACCTTTCATTCTATTTACTCAATTTTCAGAAGTCGAAATGTGGGAGTGTAGATCATCCCCCAAACCTCATGTAAAACAATGAACCCCTTCAGTAATGTAATTTGACATTCATTCACATCCTTACTTTTTAATTTCAAAATCATCTTCGATTGAAGTGATTTAACTAAGAGGCATTATGAAAATTCTGGGAATTAGGAGCATACTACTGCTGTTTCTAATATACATATATTAATATAGTCATCTACATTTAACTCAATTTACTGAACTTTCAGAAGTCAATATTGGGAAGGTTAGATCAGTCCATCCCCGTCCCCAAATCATGAATCTATAGTCATGCAATATAACATTTCATTTGCATTCTTGCTTTTTAATTTCAAAATCATCTTGGATTGAAGTGACTTAACTAAGAGGCATTAAAGTTTTTTGTAATTATGTTAATTAGAAGCATACTAAATGCTATTTCTAATATACATATATTAGTATATTTTGCCTTTTAACACAATTTACTCAACTTTTAGAAGTCAAATTTTGCAAGGGTAAATCATTCCATCATCCCCCTCCCCTCCATTCATATGTTTACCTTTTAAACTCAAAATCACCTTGGAGTAATGTGGTATTTAGCTAATAGAGGTTAATGCAAGTTTGGATTTATTTTAATTAGAAATGGAATAATTGCTAATTTTAAAATGTAAGTATAATTATATAAGTAATTTACCTTTAGATCAATTTATTCAGAAGTCAGAAAGTTGTTGGGTATATTTATCGCTCACTCCTGATGTAGCAATATCAATTAATTCAGTCACTCAGGTAATTTGACATTTGATTCCCATCATTACGTTTTTAATTTTGAAATCATTTTGGATTTAAGTGACATTTGACTATTGCACAATGTTGGTAATTATTTCAATTACAAACATACTAAAATGCTATTTTTAAATAGATTTATAACTAGAAATAGAAAAAATAGTAACTTATTAAAATAATTTATTAGTTTAATAAATTATATTACATGGAAATTACCACTATCCCACAATCCAACATTTACCTGTTGGAGCGTGGGTGTCTATGGACTTTAGATATTCTTAGTAATTTTAATTTATTATAGAGAATCGTCTATGCAATTAAATAATATTAATAATAATAATTTTCAAATTTGAAATGTCATATCACAAAATGAGTGTCATGGTAGGAAAATTCAAAATTGATTTATTGGTACAGTACCTTATAATAGAGCACAATATTATCTACACTTTAATTGACATTCATTGGACAAGTAGATCCAAATATATGAGCTTTTTAAGTTTTATGTATGAAAACACAGTTTTGAGAAAATCGACCATAAAGCAATAAAAAATAAACAATCAAAACACAAATCTCAGAAATTCTGCATGAAGAACACTTTCCTGCAGAAAACTAACTAAAAATATACAGTGTACTGAAATATATGGACCATCTCTTACTAGGTAGTTCTACCATGTTAAATTATTACTAGGGTGATCTACCAAGAACTACAGGGAACTACCTAGTAAGGTAGTATTTAATTACCCTGTCTGTTGATGTTATTAATGCCTTAAGGTTTATTTTAAATAATGGCTGCATTTGTCTATGTATACTTGTAGAGCATTGCTGATCATATCCTTGGTAGTATCCCTTGATATGAAGTTTTTATAGGGTTAACCCTGTTAACTACCTTTATCTACCATGTCAATACCATTATCTACCATGTTAACAGTTATTTTTTTCAATGGGATAGTACTCATAATTGATTCAAACTAAATTTCTCAATACTTTTGACCAATTTTGATGATTATCTCAATTTGATCTCACCTACGATGTGACACATTTTGTGGTGAGACGTCACACATATGTGGTGGAAATTGAAATTGTGTGTTGAATATGGTACTTTGTGACTCATTGGCCATATCACTCAAAGAGTCCGACACAACAGTTATACTAATTTTAAACCAATTTCTCGGTTATAAATTGATGGAGTTATGAATTAACTGAGATGTTCTTCAAGATTTTTTAATTATAAGCTTTATAATTTTTCTGACCATCTTACAATACGATATATTTTATTATATCCAAATTCGAAATTTGATAATCATGGTAACGGATGTCCGAATGCCATATGATGGGGATCTGACAGACTGAAAAATACTTGGGAAAAATGCTTAAAACAAGAAAAATATGGGCATGACTGGCATGAAAGAGTTGGGTAACTATTACCTTTTTTTCTATTCTAGAATAAAACTAAAAAGTATGCAAGTAACTAAATATGTTTATTTTAGAAAGAATAAACAGGTGAATTTCCAAAGAAATTGTATTTTTTGGTGGATTTTGAAAGGAATACCCCTTTAACAACTGACCAACTAAATCACAGCCAACAAATTTTTTCCTACTAGGTTTCATAAAAAAATGATATGATCTACAGTACTATATATAGTCAAAATTACACCTGAAATGTTTAGCATTCAGTCCTACGTTTAGGTCAAATCAATGAAAGAAGAGTTTAATAGTTTAATGAAAAGGGTAGCCAAAGGGTACATTTAAGTAAACGAATGCTGACATTAGAAACTGAATGAACAAATTAATCAACAGTAGGAAGATGAATGAGATAAGAATTGGCATCAAACAAACTAACCAACAGCGTGTTGTACGAGCAATTACTTAGTAGGGGGTTAGGTGATGAGAGGAAATCGCTTAGCTTGAAAAAAATGGAAATTATCAAATCGTAATGTCACTGTTGCATTTGAATTGAAGTATAATATGTGTATGAATACAGTTGGTTCTCACTTCCAACCTATTCTGGATGGTTTTCAAAATAGTTTGATTTATTTGATTTATATTTGTGAGATTTGACCACAAAATAGTTGCATTGTAGGTGAGATGAAATTACACCAAAATAGGTGTAAAGTCAAATTTTTGAGAAAATTATGTTTAATTAATTAGGAGTACTCTGGTACTTATATTTCATTCTAACATACTTTTTAGGTTTTTTAGGTTTTCATGCAAGAAAGTGTCTTATGCAGATTTTGCTGAAATTTATAGTCTTTTGTTTATTTTTTTATTGCTTTATTTGAGATTTCCTCAAAGCTGTGTTTCCGTACATGAAAACTTCAAATGCTTATATCTTTGGATCTACTTTATCCAATGAATATCATGTAAAGTATAGATTACAGCTTATATTATGCTCTATTAGAAGGTACCAATAACTCAATTTTAGATTTTCCTACCATGAAACTCATTTTGTGGTGAGACCTCACATTTACATTCATTCATTCATTCATTCATTCATTCATTCATTCATTCATTCATTCATTCATTCAATCATTCATTCAATCATTTATTTATTCATTCATTCATTTATTCATTCATTCATTCTTTATACACTGCAGGAATTTTCAGTACTAGAGCACTGATTTTCAAAGTGGTACAGTACTACAGTAACTTATTATAAAAAACAAAACAAAACACAAAAAAGAGAAACATATTTACATACAATATACAGTTAATATGAAAAGAAATAAATCTTAGAGAAAATTCAATGTAAATCTGTTGTTTTAATAAAATGTTTAAATAAAAGTAAAGAGAGATCTCTAAAGTTGATTTTTAATTAATTTGGAAGTTCATTCCAAGCTTTTTGATGAATGGTAAATAAAGGTTCTTTTACCATGAGGGGTATTCCAAGTGGTGACAACTAAATCATTGAGTCACTGAATCATCATCACAACAAGTATGAGAATCTTTAGTTTGAGGATATAAAAGTGTAATATAATTGATATGAAATACTCTGTTTGTCTTCCTTTTAAGACAGTAACCTTTGATTCATAAAAGACATTGTACAATTCCTAATCATATGTTAATTGAAATTGTTATTCAATCATGATGGAGAGCATGATGGGCCACATTGAGAATAGTGTAATTAGCTTCTTAATAATGAAAATAAGGAAATATGATGGATTATAATAACTAGATAGATTAGAGTGAAGATGCCAGTTTCTGAGAAATGTGTTATAATCAATAATAAATAATGGAAGAGTGAAGAGAACTAAATAGATTACCTGTCCACTAACGAATGGTGATGTGAATTATGTCATTTCCAAATAATGAATGTTTATGAGTGCAATGGGAAAATTTTTTCACATTTGAAAAATTGCCTGTTTCATTCAGTTGGAGCCGAGTTGACTGAAACAGTGTTGGAGCAACAATGGAACAGTCTTTCAACAAATAAATATATTCTTCTCATGCAAAACATTCGTCATTCCTTTTTTTAATGCTTTTAAATTATATCACGCCAAGGACCACAGGTTTAGGTGTTATTGCTTGTTAAATCTAATCTTGATAAGTGTACGATGTTGATGCAAGAAATGGAACAAAATAATAAGCATATGAAGTAAAAAATTCTCTTTCTTACCTATAAGGTACTGAATAGTAAAACATGACCAAACATCTGTCAACTCTTGAACTCGGAAATATTCTCATAGTTTTATCATCTTGTCTCACTCAAGGCTTATGGTGACAGGGAAATTTCTGTTTCAGCCCCAAGATGTGGAATTAACTGCCATTGCATATTAGAGATGAAACATTGCTTGCATTATTCAAGCAGAAATTGAAGAGCTACCTTTTCAATACTCTATAACTTAATTGTACTTTCCCTGTTTGCATTGAATTGAATTTTAATGAATTTAAACAGCTGAGTAAAGTATGTGTATTTTTATTCTTTGAAAGGTTTAATTTTCCAACAAGACTGAGCCAAGTTGAATTCAACATTCAATATTGCAATAAATTAAAATAGTCTTTCAATTCAACAAAATATAAACCTTATTTTTGTTTTTTAAAACAACCTAAATAGATGCTTTTCATTTGATTGGAGAATTCCATGTTGCATGCTATTGTATACCATTTTATTGGCATCATGAAAATTTAGTTCAGTTCAGCATTTCCATTGCACTACTTTGGCATACAGGTGCAATGGTTGTTACAGCATTGGTATGTACGTGAGGTCTCACCACAAAATGAGTCACATTGTAGGTGAGGTAAAATTGGGATAATCACCAAAATAGATCTGAAGTTACAATTTTAGAGAAATTTAGTTTTAATCAATTATCAATACTATGGCACTTATAATATAAGGAAAGTGTCCTATGTGCAGATTTGATGAGATTTATAGCCTTTAAATTGTTTATTTTTAGATTGTTTTATGGGAGATTTTCTCAAAACCATGTTTCCATATATACAAACTTCAAATGCTCATAACATTGGATCTACTCATCCAATGAATGTCATTTAAGTGTAGATTACAGTTTATAGTATGCTCTATTAGAAGATACCAATAACTCAATTTTGTAAATTACTTGTAAATTATTTGTAATTACCAATTAGCTACTCGTATTACCTTGACCTAACTTTAGTTTTCACTAAGTGTCTACATAGGTGTGTTATAAATCAAATAGTGAATTTTTTAATGAAAAATGGGGATTATTAATGAGTGTAAAATACTAGAATAATTGTGAAAAATGGTGATGATGTTTGTAATCTAGAGATTCATAAGTGAAAATGGTGCCAAGTGAAATAACTGAACTGATTGCGCATATGAATTCAAGATGAGTAGGAGGCAAAATGATACCTAAGTATAGAATATAAAAAAAGTATTATAAATGACAGATGGATTACATGAGATGCAGATTGATAATAGATAAAGTGCTTCTAAGCTATGATAAAGATTGGTGGGTGTAAGAAAGTTAAATTTATAACAAGACAAACAAAATGTTGTTTTACTTTGGTTGTCATGTTTCAACAACGATTTTCACATTCACGAAACCTAACTATGGTATTAAATTGTATAAAAATGATAAACAAGTTTTTTACATAAAATAAATGGTCAAAGTAAATTCTACCAATTTATATATCAATGTAAAGAACATTTAATTATCTTTCATATGACACATTATTTAACTATGTTTGTTTTATTAGTAATTAGCTATAGAGTCCAAAATATCACTATACACATTGACCTCTGATGACCTCTAAAATTGTTACCATAGCAACAGAAAATGTCATCATCCAGTTTCTGAAGCCTAACGTGTGATAGATAACTTTTATATAGGTTTCAGCTTGGTAATTTGCCGGTTGTAGTTCAATTCTATTTTGGCTCTGTTGCTGCTCTACTATACAGTCTTGTATGGATACAGGTGACTACATAAATCCTAATTATCATATTTTTCTTTGCAGGTGTCAGCCATGCCTATGGAGCATTGATATTCCTGATGGCTCATCACAGTCATCAGCTTTGTATCAACTGTCTGTTACACCACCTTTCAATGCAGTAACTGTTGGAACTGTTTCAAGAGGTAATATCAATGTTTTGAATTTATATTAGAAAGTATGATAAAAGTTGTTTGAAACTACTGTAAATTTGTATAATTACAGTGTACCATTGTGAATCAACATTTCCTGCTGCTTCTGATTGGTAGTCTCATACTTAAAGAGTTTATTTTTAACTCAATCTAGGTTCATTCCTGAAAAAAACTCTTTTTTTTTTGGTCACCATCTTTTTAGTTTGTGTGTTGTAATTTATGTGATTACTACTAGTATTTGGCCAGTTTAATTCTGCTGATATCTACAGAAAGTTTAGGGACATTTTATGTGACAATATGAACTTGCTGCAAGGCCATGTTGTGATATATTAATTGATACATGTCCAGTTGCCAATTCAAATAGCTACAGGGCCAGATACCAATATGGTAATCGCTACAAGACCAGGTGGTGATATGTTAATTTCTACAGTACCATTGGTGATTGGTGGTGATATGCATAATATGGTAGTGATGTCTGGATACTTATTGCTATACAACCAGGTTGGGATATGCAGATTACTTTAGGTCTAGGTGGTGATATTGTAATTGCTACACACACACACATAGTGATTTGGTAGGTGATGTTACAGGACCAGGTGGAAATTTGCATAGCTACAGGACCAGGTGGCAATGTGGTAATTGCTACCAGACCAAGTGGCGGAGCAGGTGATGATATTCTGAATCAGGATCAGGAAGTGGAATGGTGATCTCATTTGGAGATATGGTAATTGCTAAAAGACCATGTGAGGTGGTATTATAGCTACATGACCAGGTAGGGATATGATGATTGCTACAAGAGTAAGTGTTATACAAGATCAGGTTAAAATATGGCACAGCACCAGGTGGCAATGTAATGATGACCATGATTCAGCTGACTTATTCCAATGTAAAAATAAGAACCAGATTAAAATCAGCTGCAAGATATTGCTGTATAATTAAGGTGAAGGGGAGTGGAGAGTGGCGGGATTTATTAATGATAGATTCAAGATTGTATTTCTATGCCATCATGGACTATTACTATCTGCTTAAATTACCACTGTACCACAAAGACATCAAATCAATAACAAAAATGAAAAGGTTATGAAAGTAAAGTTTTGTGAGGTAGGTACTGCGTTACCTATTGAATGTGGTAATTGCTACAAGACCAAGTGGTGGAACAGATGGTGATATTCTGGATCAGGAAGTGAAATGGTGATCTCATTTGGCGATATGGTAATTGCTAAAAGACAAGGTGAGGTGGTATTATACTAATTGCTACATGACCAGGTAGGGATAAATTGATTGCTACAAGATTATGTGTTATACATGATCAGGTTAAAATATGGTACAGTACCAGGTGGCAATGTAATGATGACCATGATTCAGCTGACTTATTCTAATGTAAAAATAAGAACCAGATTAAAATCAGCTGCAAGATATTGCTGTATAATTAAGGTGGTGGGGAGTGGGGAGTGGCTGGATTTATTAATGATAGATTCAAGATTGTATTTCTATGCCAGCATGACTATTATTATCTGCTTAAATTACCACTGTACCACAGACATCAAATCAATAACAAAAATAAAAAGGTTATGAAAGTAAAGTTTGTGAGGTAGGTACTGCTTCACCTATTGAATGTGGTAATTGCTACAAGACCAAGTGGTGAAACAGGTGGTGATATTCTGGATCAGGAAGTGAAATGGTGATCTCATTTGGCGATATGGTAATTGCTAAAAGACAAGGTGAGGTGGTATTAGACTAATTGCTACATGACCAGGTAGGGATAAATTGATTGCTACAAGATTATGTCTTATACATGATCAGGTCAAAATATGGTACAGCACCAGGTGGCAATGTAATGATGGCCATGAGTCAGCTGACTTGTTCCAAAGTAAAGATAAGAACCAGATTAAAATCAGTTGCAAGATATTGCTGTATAATTAAGGTGGAGGGGAATGGGGAGTGGTTGGATTTATTAATGATAAATTATCTGCTTAAATTACCACTGTACCACAGACATCAAATCAATACCAAAAATAAAAAGGTTATGAAAGTAACGTTTTGTGAGGTAGGTACTGCTTTACCTATTGAATGGTAGAAACTTAATATTCTTTATTTGTTTTATAGAGCAGAATCTTGGTGTATATATGATTTATTACTGTACTTTAAATTTACATAGGATTATTTGCTTCATAATATGATGTTTGTCAAGCTATAAGCATTGCTGATTGTGCAATCTTAGCAATCTATGCAACACCGTAACAAACTGTAACAAATCTGTTATTTTAATTAATGTCAAGTTGGTGATTACTTCAGTGATGTAAATATTTAACATTTAATAGACAGGTTGGTTAATTTTTTTGAACGCTTAAGACCTGCAGTGAACTACTGTATTGTGATCTGACATTTTAGATTTTTGTAAGTACAGCTGCTGTCTATCTACCTATCAAAACAACATTTCCAATAGCTAAAAGTTTTCACCAAAATTATCGCACTTTTTACAATAATTGTTAATTGATTAAAACTGCTTTTTTATCTCCAATGGTGAACTTGATGATGTAATCTTCTAATTGCAATTTCTATGGATAAATCTATAGAACCAATACTTTTGAATTCACTGATAAAAAAAATCACAACGATTCGATAAAATGAGTCCCAAATCAAAAGTTGGTATACTATATGTAGTGTTAAAGAATCTCGGAAATGATCTAATTTTGAAAGTGTTTTCCGTCGTTATCTCACTGTTTAAATACTGTAAGTGTTAGGTCCAAACTACTTATTCTATATATTCATCCATAGAAATTCAATCCCTGGAGAATCAATTCTAAATTATATAGCAACTCATTGTTTTGGTCCAGCTACTGGTGTATGTTCGGCTATTTCTAAAATTCTAAAGCAAACTTTCCGTTGCAGCAAATTAACAAGTGATAATTGACAAGATACATATATGTGGCAGAGCCAAGCCAAATTAGACGTAAGTCGGAAAATTGAGTCTTTTATGGATTATAAAACTACACATTATTATCTTTAACATGCAAAAAAAACAGTTTCATACGATGTTTCGCTTGCGAAGTTATGAACCATCGAAGTTCGAACATTCAAAATAAAGGTTTTGAGAAAAGTGCATTTGAAAATTGTTTATCCGTATACATTGACTAAGCAAGGTCATTTTAAATTGCATTTAAAAAAAAAACATTTTTGATCATATATCGAAAAATATGTTAAGGTAGTATGAAATTTGAATCTAAGAACTGTATATTTTTTTTAATAAAAAAAATTGAAAAATTGACCATTTTTAAATTTTTGCCTATTGTGGAAAACTAGCATTTGCGACTTATGTCTCATTTGGCTTGGCTCTGCCACATATATACATTCATTCTTTATTCACCAGTGGTTAATAGGTAGTAAACAAGGTTTACTCCTTAACTTTAAAAAATACTGATTACCGATATTTCTTAACTACAGTAATTGAAGTTCTACTAAATAAATGATTTTCATACAAAATAGTTTACACAGCATGAAACTTTACATCAAGCACGCAAGGACGAAATAAAACAAAGTAGGTGGGACATTAATCACTATATCTTGTTAATAAAAGTTGTGAGGTGTTTTTTAATAGGAAATTTGTTTTGATGACAGTTGTTATTTTTCAACCCGGTTTCTTTAAATATATATTACCTGTACTGGAAAAAAAACCTGTTTACTTCTGTTGTGAAAAATAACATAGTTCGTTTTGCACATAGTTAGATGGTTAGCATTGCACCAATCAATTACACATTAAAAATTAGAAAGATCTATATAATATCCTGGAAAGTCATAAAATAAATTTGTGTATGACCATTTTGAAATCTAGATTGCCCGACTTTTAATAACCTGTTAAAATTGGTAAATATCTGTTTTCTTTATCAACACGTGTTACTAAAAGTTACAATATGCACGATCTCCACGTCAGCGGACGCTCTCTTTGTATCACTGAATTGAACTATCTGTTGTTTGTGTGCTATTTTTTGCAGGTGGAAGAGTTTTTGTTGACATGTACTGTAATCTAGAACTGTATCAGTTTTGAGAATCACTATTGAATGTTGTCTGTAATTCTGACAATTAGCATCTAGCCTAGATTGATCATGAGTTATTTTGGTCCTCTAGCTATTGACGCAACACTTTCAATGATCTCGGCTTCTAGCTTCGTTTCGCAGTTGTATCAACAATGTTGGTATTTAGTACGTTTTCATAACAGGTGTTTGAACGCTTCTTAAGCGTCAATGTATTTGTTTCATAAACAAATTTCTTTTGTCCTTGTATTATTTTAAAATTCTAATGACACAGTACCGGAAGCATTGATAAATGCTCGGTGGCTTTGCTTTTTCGATAATGCAGTGTAAAACATGCAAGTACTGTATATGGACGTTGTTGTGGCCTACAGATCTTTTAGTTGCCCAATACAATGTTTTGAAATTTTGGGTCACTCGGTCGTTAATAGTTTTTAGACGTAGGTCCATTACTGTTTGTTCTACAATTTGATTTGTTTTTTTTTTACCTCGATCGAAATCATGAGTGAGAGAAGCTATAAGTTACAACAAACAGTGCGGCAATGGATGGTCAACACCGATCTGAACTTAGGAAAAATGAATAACATTAACGCTCCAATCCGCCAATAGGCCACTGCGTATTGGTGTAGTTCTACAAAAAAAAAAAAACAGGTCCCAAGTCTCCTGACAATGGCGGGAGTCTCATGCTTTTTTTAGTCCTCTCCCGCAGTCCTGAAAAAATGCATTTTTCTCCCGAAAATTTGAAATGTCTCCCAAAAATATTGAGAGTGGGTCTTGGCCTAGCCTAAAAGCAAAATTGGCTGTCCCTTAAAAAATAACAGCTCTGCTCAGAGCCTCAGTGATAAATACAATTTATATACAATATATAGATATTTTTACAGATTGTTATGTACTTCTTTGTGTTCTCTTTTTTATTGTGATCCGTCGCACATTTGAATTTACGCAAATTTGATCGTACAAAGTAACCGACAGAAAATCTCCTGATTTTTCAGTTCTCAAACTTGAGACCTCTGAAAAACTGTTGCGCTTTTAATATTTATTTCATACTTCGATCGTCCTCAAGAGTATGAGTAGGGCCTAAGCTATAAGTTATAAATAACAGTACAATTAATCCGTAACAATAAAAAAACATATATTGATTCATTCCAAGAAATGTTTTTCTAAAATTCTGAATCACTGATCAAATTTCTTAGTATGCAGCAATACAACAATAAATGTTATGCTTCTAATTATTGTAGTGATATATTATTACACAATGTACACATAAATTTTCTTTTTCATTACAAGAAATGTTTTCTAAAATTTCATCGCAAGCGTATCAATGTCGTGTTTTTATCTCGTATTGAAAACAATCAAAGATTAAATATCAATTTGATGACACGTACTGTTTAAACTTGACTAAATATAGCAGTATCTATGACGTAGATATAATATTTTGGTGCTGTAAGTAATTGCAGAAAAAGTTATTCTGCGATCTGTGACGAATACATCATGTCAGATTCTTTTTTTTTGTGCTGGGCAACTTAACTTTTCTTTTACTTTACCGTTAGTAAAATCAAACAAATTTAAAAATACATATCAATTCATGGACCTACAGGAAAGATAACATATTTTATTATACCATTGTTTGTTTTTCTTTTTTATGTTTTAATCAGTTTCTTATGGTTCTTATATAACAGTATTGTACTTCATTTTTTAATGTTTTAAAAATGTTAAATATTTTATGAGTATTTTATGTGTTTCATGTTATTCTTAAAATATGTTATATATAACATTTCTATACTTCCTTTTTTTTATAAATATTTGTTATCAATATTTCATATATCGGGTGGCCCAAGAAAACGTCACTAAATTCAAACCTCTCTTACTCCCATGTGCAATAAACTAGCTTCTTTAAAATCTGCACACTTACACAGTTGGGTATTGCCTATAAATTGGTAGAGTTCAAAGGCCTTTGTTCAAACCGTTTCGTCACAGTGAAAATTTTAAAAACGCATGTCGAAAATTGACGTACCGGAATGAAAGAAGAAGTAGAAGAATGAAAGAAATCGCACCAAATGCTTGTTGTGTCCTTCATCCTGATCACAAACGGAGCAAAGTCTCTTTTTCAATGGAGAAATGCAGTGCCTAACTTCATCCAAAGATTCCCCCAGCCCCTGACTATTTTTTCTTCGTTCGTCTTTTTTTTTTGAAACACATAATTGTGGTCTGGGTAAAACCTCTGCAGTCGGGGGTGGGGGATATTTTGGCACTGTGCCGTAAGTGACACCTGTCATCTGCCGCATCATTTTGTGACTTCATATTTTTTTTCACTGTGACAAAAGACCAAATACCGAACCTAGTCATTTTCAGCATTTAAAGACAAAGACCTGGTAGACATGTTGCAAAATTTTCAGCCGTGTACCAGTAGAAACTCCAGAGATAGTGAGGTTTGAAATATGTGCCGTTTTTTGGGGCCACTCGATATATTTTATATGTACCATGGTCAAAGAAAATTTCCTTTCAGATAATAAAGTATTTTGAATCTTGATCATATTCTTTTTATTGATTATATTTCTTTATATAATGCACATAAGGTTTAAAACATTATTTCCCCGATTACTTCATCTTATAAAATAGCCTATACTTACTGTAATAGTGTTCACCGGTGTTTTCCCTACACTGTAAAGTATATTTTGTTCCCTTACAGCGGTAGTCCTGCCTATAAGCTGCACAGAGGTCTTTCGTAAAGCTACAGAAAATTTGTTCATTTATAAGCACTGTTCACGTACAAAATCCTTCTGTGCAACTTATTGGCAGAATATTTCTACTGTAGGACTACAGAGAATACATCTGTAGTATTACAGAACATTTTATATGTTGCGATAATCGACTGTAGGGCTACAATATAATTTTGTTTGACAGGTTTTTGCCACTGTGATATAACATAGCAAACTGTGATTTACAAGGAGACTGTCTATCAACTGCTCATTTCACAGTCCAAACACAGTATACATAGCTGTAGAAGCACAAGAGAACTTCTGTTCTTATAGAATTTGTTCTTGTGTAGATTTACAAGGTAGTTTCGTTCGTTTTCAGTTTATTTCATGGTTACACTGCAAACCAATTTTGGAATTACAATGGGAATTATGCTTATTTGTGACAGACTAGTACTGTACGTTTAGTTTGTTTTTCGATAACAGGGTCGATCCAGCATGGCGAATTTCGTTACATATTTTAAGGACAACAACATGTTGTTAACGGATAAAAGCTATGTTAATGATTTTTCTCCCTTGTTTAGGTTTACCTTTTAAAGAAATACTTGCTTTGGACGGACTAGGGCTAAGGTTTAAGAGTATTCAGTAAAAAGGAGTACTTTTTATGCTTTTCAAAAATTATTAAGGCCATTTTAAAGAGACATGGTCACACACATGGGTACCCACATCTTGACTGACTGGTTCTCCCTGGCAGAAACAGTCACCAGAAAGTAAAAACCATAAAAGTCTGAACATTCAAATACTATTTCTAGATATTTTGTATATTTACATGTGATTCGATGGCATTATATAAATGATTGTCTGTGTTATTACAAGATTTTTGTTGTATTGGTACAAAACTTTACGTGGTGTATGAAGGTATACAGATCATAATTTCTACATAAAAACTTTGTGTATCTACACATGCATTTCTATGCAAATTAACTCACCGACAAGCCCCCCCCCCCACCCAACAATCCACAATCCAGAAACTGCCCCTGATGGACATATTAAACTCAAGTCTTCCAATATTCAAAACTCTCACAAGTTAAAAAATACAGATCTCCTGGAGGAGTTTTACGATTTTTCAATAATTGAAGGGCCTGCCGTCTGGAGTTCACGACCACCAATTGTACGGAAATTAACACATTAAAATGATCTCGCGTTGACGACCGACTAAATATCGCCTATACATCGATAAATTATTAAAGAGAGACCCTTGCACATTGGTTTTGTGGACGATTAAATCTGTGGTAACGGTCCCACAATCGTTAAGAATGGCATTCTAGTCTTCCTGGAATTATCTGTAGGTAGAAAATCTTGCAACTCCTACGTGGAATGAAAAAAAAACGTAATAGTTGAGAACACGCAGCGAATACACATTAGCAAATTTCTGTCTGCACGAACCCACGCCTCAAAATCACTGGATCGGCTGGTATTCATACCAGACCATAGAGAAGAATTGTTATTTTTTTAAATGCCAGTTAGGCCCTATGATAATATACAGTAATGCCGTCTTAAGTAAGACATTTGGATACTGTGATGTTTCTTTACTTATTAAGAGCTTATTGGATTATGTTCAGCCATATAAATTTGTTATGATTGCTTGTGAACTAACCGTTAGGAAAATTAAGGTAACCTGAAACGGTGTTGTTCGTAAAGCTATTGTAAAAGAGAAAATAATTCGATAGATCCGTCCACCCACGTATAGCCGATCAAACCCACACACCATTCGGTTTTTGGAAACCAAATTAAGAAATTTGAATCCAGGCGAAATAGCAATCCTACGTTATTTATTTATGAGTATTCAATTAAGTAAACAGTAACAATTTATTTTTAGCCAAATGTAATTATAATAACATCGTTGTTTATACATATATTGTAAATCTACCTTTGTGATTGTTGTAAATGTATTAATGAATATAGTTGTATAATCCGAAAGGTCCACTAATCAACTTCAAGTAAGAAAGTATAATGCATACTCCAAGCAATGAGATACACGCCA